>OY856412.1:498512156-498667156 GCA_963693085.1 Alisma plantago-aquatica | reverse complement strand
TAAAGATTGTGAACACTTTGCGTTATACATAAATAAATTATAATGTGATTGATTATATTGTAATATACGAAAATGACTTGTAAAGATAGTGGATACTTTGTAATATATGTACATAAATCATGATATGTCACAAGAGGCTAACTGGCACTAACTAAGAGGCAACATAAAATAATCTCCAGTACTAATTGTTGAGTTAAAATAGATAATTGTTGAGTTAAATGTACACATTCTATATTAAGATGGTGTATAAGTGCATCATTACCAATGGATCTTTCATGAACGTTATCACAGTTTTTCTATCTAGTGTTTATTTGTTTTCCATTCCCACATTATTCATCAACTACTTGCATAGAGTATGGTCACACCGAGAAGCACATGACGGGTAAGACAAAATAGATGCACCGAAATTGGCATTATCATGGAGACTGGACACGGTGGCAGGAAAGGTAAATACCATATGCACTTAATCACACGGGTAACTAATGAATACTACACGCGTGGATAGAAAAGACAAACTTATATATATATATATATATATATATATATATATATAGTCCATCTTTAATACACGTGCTGGTAGCTACCCACCTCCTATTTTGGTTACTTTTTTTGAGCTTCTTACTTTTTTCATGTAGAGGGTTACTTTACCTTGCAAACTGTAAAGTTTTATACATAGATAGTTAGGTTTGCAACAACATATTCAATAACACGGTTATATACATATCTATTGTGTATTTTTTATAGATTTATTTTTTTAAGTCGCATAGTTACTTTTTTGATAGCAGGATTACTTTTCTAATAAGAAGAGTTACTTTTTTAGCTGTCGAGTAGTAAACTCTAGGTTACCCGCGCATGTATTAAATGAACACCCATATATATATATATATATATATATATATATATATATATATATATATATATATATATGTATGTGGTCATGTATTTAATACTCACGCGAGTAGCTACCCGCCCCCTATTTCGATATTTTTTTGAGTTTTTTACTTTTGACATGTAGAGGGTTACTTTATCTTGCAAACTATTATATTTCATGCATAGATAGTTACATTTGCAACATCAGATTCAAAAATATAAGTATATATCTATTTGCTGTGTTTTTACCAGATTTACTTTTTTAGTTGTATAGTTATTTTTTTCTCAACATAGTTACATTTTTGTTTACAGAGTTACATTTCTGTTCAAATAGTTACTTTTTTAGATGATGGGAAGCCAAAATACAGGCTAGTCACCGGACATTGAATGAACACCATATATATATATATATATATATATATATATTCATTTTTTGATTATTAGTTCACCAAGAGTCTAAAAGAAAATTCTAAAGCTACATATATGTCTAATTCTACTAGTCAATATGATATATAACATTTTATTTTTATTTTATGAGCATCCTATCGTTAAACAATAAGTGATATGCTTTTTCCCTAGGGCTTGACTTCTTGTCTATAGTAGTTCAATTTCTACACATTTTATAAGATGTAGTCATTAGCTAGACATTTATCAGGCATTACTTTAATATGGCCAGTTTTCTACATTGGATATTGGCAAAAGGATTTGGACAACTGACATGTCACCCTCAAAGGCACAAGGTTATCTCTATCTGGTTCATGCTAGACTAGTTGAATATTGATTTCCCTCAGGTGCATGCCCAAAATATGAGTATAACAAACCTAGATCTTAAGGATTAGATTTTAAATAGGTAACATAAAACCTTGGGATGGACACTAAGATATACAAGGTCATAAGTAGTTAACAAGGTCAAACATAGGGATTTGGAGATATTTAGTCACCAAAGACTTTGATCTTAATTACCTATGCAAAACAAATAGGTGATATATATGTTTAGAGCTAAAAATAAATAAGAAAATTAAAAAAATAGTAAAATAAGGAAACATATGATGTCAAATGCTACTAATGAGAGAAGGAGTTCCAGACTATGCGACCATCAATCAAGTAGTCCAGATCTCATTATTAGGTGTTGACAACTTTCAAACACTCTATAAATTAACTAACATTCAAACCTAGTTGTACCAAGGTACCACTCCTTTTAGGGTCATCCAACTCACTTTAGCATCATGTCACTAAAAAACCATCCACTGTCGAATACCCCTCTTGACGACCATGGATAAATAAACCAAACTGGCATGTATTTCCTATTGGCTTCAAGGCATCTCGAGGCATTAGGAGTGCAATGACTAGTTGGGGTTACACCCGATTAACACGAATTCAAAAAAATTTGAATAAAATCTATTAGATCAGAGTTCTGACAAATTTTAACAGATTGGAGCTATAGTGATGGAGTTAGAGTCGGCTCTGAAGCATTCATTCCCGGGTTCGATCCTGAACAGAGCTTGTTTCATCTCTCGTCTGCTCAAATCTAGATCAACTATACCTTCTCTGCCCATTTTTACCTCTTATCTTTCAATGTTAATAAAAATTAAAGTTTATGCAAGAGATATATCATCTAGCCAAACAATTTAAACTAGAAGAAAAAGTAATATAGTATCACGTTAGATCAACATAAATACTGGATTGGAGTCAAAGTACATAAACATGCCAAAAATAGGTGATATAGCCATAAATTAAGCACAACTAGTCATAGGTGAGCATAGTTGGCACCAAATAAAGATAAAATACATCATTGTACATAAACTAAAGAGAACAATAGAAGAAAATAACAATAAGTAGGTATTATCATGTGGTGGATAGGTGTCTCTCGCTCCGTAGCTCCCAGATGGGTTGGATCTCATCCTCTGCATGGTCCTCTTGAGATTTTGGCCTTCCTTGCCTCCTTCCTTGATTCCAACCCAACAACAAAGTGGTGGATGGAAATGGGTAAATCTATGGATGAAGGGCGTAGAGAAGGCTGACGACTGGTTTACATATTTTTCTGGTGAGTATATGCTAAAAAAAGTCATGTTCAAGCAACACCAACTGTGACATCCCCATATTTTGATTTCTCCAAACCCTATTGGGAATGAGTTGTCAGATTCCGAAAACATCATCCAATCATATCAGAAAGTGATGCAGAAGCATAATACACATACATGAACATACAACCATAACATACTCAACATTCAACATGTATTTTTTATACAAAATGAATTATTACAAAATGATTTACATTTACATATTGAATGAAAATTCTATAGTCTAATAACATGTATGCTAAACTAGAATCTACACAATAGGTACAACTTGGACAACTGCTCACTTCCTGTATTTTATCCCGAGTTATCTCTGAACCTAAAACATATGTGAAACAAAGAATCAACACACAAGGTGTTGTGCATGTGGGTAGAAAGATACATACTAATATGATTGCATAATTGAAATAACTTGAGAAAGAAAGAGTAAAAGAAAACATTATTTAATGGCCGAAAATCAGGTAAACCCAAGTTATTAATCATATTTCAATGGACATGTATTACTATGGTGGACTTAGCACAAACATATATTATTGGGCCCTATCCCCGCGTACCTTGTACCATTAGGGATCTCCCGCATACCTTGTACCATTAGGGAGGTGCTAGTCAACATTAATACTTTCCCTCTCTAATAGGGAGATTAATGAACCATCAGTAACTACATTCCATTTTCTTTATTTAGTGTTCTTATTGTTCAAGGCGGAAATGACAATACATATAGATCTACATCCAACAATGTATTTCAAATACAAGCAAGCAAGTAAATATATTTAACATCCAGCAAATCTAGTCATATAATTATATCCACGTACCTGAGTTCAGAGATTCCTCACATATCCATGATCATCTAAATAATCTGGTCAGCACCTGATCAAGACAAGACCATATGCTATCATCAGGTTCTTATCATCTTACATCTCATCTTAACCCTAATCGTATCCATTTTAGGGTTTTCTTAACTCATTAGGATATTCTCATCATTACTTGCATTCTTGTCTTAGAATTATCTTAATGATATCATTTTCTAGATTAGGGCTCATTATCTCAACATTAGGTTCCATATCCTTTTTGTGCACATATTAACCCTAGTTTATATACATTATTCAATTTAGGGTTACAACCCATGTATTAAGGGTTATCTTCATATAGCATGAATTCTATGCATTTAACTGATCTAAGATTTATATATTATATTCTAGTGACAAATATGAGGGTTTTATGTAAATCTCATCATTTATTGAGCATGTATGCATTAATTGCATTATCTTTAGTGTTATTAGCCCTAATTATCCATATCAATCAAATTATATACTTTCGTGCATCATCATGACCATATCTGACATCATATTCATTATAAACATTATTATAGAATTACTGACATTTTTCCATAATTTTATATCATCATTTAATATTTATTTCTTATGAACTAAGCATTACATATCTTACATGATATCACTACTATCAAAGCATCAAAAGCCTAATATTCTACTTCCATATTGTTCTACACATTTTTTTGAGAATTTCGGTACCTTATTTGTATTTTTCTGATAGGCATGCTATTTATTGTGAATTATGCAAGATCAGGGGAATTTCTGAGATTTTTACCTCATTTGGACAATCGGCCGTCGCCACGTGGCATGTGAGAGGTGCAACTCCTTTTCCTTGGTCATCTGGGTTCACGGTTGAACCAGCTGATTTTTTACTTGGGTTGGACCCGGTTTGGAGCCACCCTCTTTCTCTCTTTTCTTCGCATCTCTGCTCGACGCCTGGGCGTGAGCTTCCACCCAACGTTGTCATCGTGGAGCAGAGCTCCAGTGAGGGATCATCTCCTCTATCCTCCTCCTCGGTCCGCTCTCGTACCCCTATTGGCTTTGTGGAGGTTGTTTGGTCATCCTCAGTAGTCGGGACTCCTCCTCATGGTGCCGCCCAAGCCTAGATAAATTGCGGTGAGGGATCACTGCAGATCCTCACCTCCTTTTCTGCTCTCGAGATCCAAGCCCGTTAGTCGTTGGCTACCTTCATGGCCTCCACTCCAGCGAGCAATAAACGGTGAACGTCTCCTGGTTCCACTCGACCTGTCGACATGTCTTCCTTCTGCAGGGTGCCGCCGCTAGGATGACTCCTGCGAGGATTTGCGGCTGTCGAGGTTCTCATCTCCACGCCTATCTGCTACTAAGAGCTCCGGACGAACCACTCTTTCTCAGCTGCTCCACCATCCTCTCAATCTAGCTGCTTGGAAGTCCTGCGATGCCTCCGTGATTCAGGCCGCCGCACCAAAATAGCTTTGAGCCGCCCTCTCTGATCTGGTTTGCTAGGAGCCGGCTGGTCTGGATGGTTGCTGTGGATAGGTGTGCCTCCTCGCACTGCCCCGCGTGAACACGATCCTGCCCCACGCCTACCTAGATCAGTTCTAACGGTGTATCCTCCATGGTATCCCCACTATTGCTGCGGTGGAGCCACCGTCGACGCTGTTACGTGGGAGGTCTGTAGCGAGCTAGCTCATCTCAACTCAACCTCCTCTCCGAAAGATGATGGCCCCATAGCACATCGACGTAAGTTCTTGGAGAGGGGGCGAGACCTCTGCCCGTGATTGTACAGAAAACAGACAACAAGATCATCGTGGGTTCAGGCTACGAGGTTGGTATTGGGTATTAGGATCGGCTGCGTCAAGGTCTAAGGAGGCACCTCAACTAGTGCCACCACCTGTGAGCTATAGTGGAGAGTAGAGAGAGGTATGGCTCCAACGTTGCCCACGAGAGTTACTCAGATCCTAGAATTGTGGTGGATTCAACCAATTAAGTTAACAACCCAAACTCCTCGCACAGACTAATTCCACTAGATCCAGAAAAGAGTCACCTGCTCCTATGTTCTCAGAGGAAGCTAGGTCTTTGGTTTCTCAAACCTTGGCCAAACATGCGCCCCAGCCAGGCTGGTTTATAATGGCCAAACATGAAAATTGAAGCCTGAAGTATATGATAAACCTTACTTTGGGATTTGAGTAACTCCCTAGCCATGATTTCAAATAAATTGAAATTTGAAACATTGATACCCTTGGTCTAACATTAACTAATAATCATAATAAGACCAAAATAAATTTTTGTTCACCCTTCAGTTAAGATAATCCCAATTGGTACCCATACTAAGATTTAAAAGTCAAGTATGCTTTAAATGACATCAAAAAGTGTCGACACAAGTTCAACTTAATTTAGTCAATCACATCACACCTCAAGCGACACTACAATCATTTTACACCAGTAAGGCTTCAAATATAATATTGGATATTGAATCCTAAAATTGAGGTTATCACATTCACCCCATCTTATATGGAATTTCATCCTTGAAATTCAACTAGTCTCATTCTTAAGCTGATATCAAGGAGTTGTGGATGCCTCTAGGCCACCACTTCTAAGTGGTAAGAGTATCATTATTCAATCATGTTAGGATATTTAATCATGTAAGGTGTACCCACCCCACCCTATATAGGTTGAAGCGTCATTTTTTTTTGAATAAGGAATTGTAGCATCCCTTAGTGTCTTAGTCATCACATGACATTCTTACATTTTAGGATTTACATCCTCATAGTCACTTAAGGATAAGATTTTATTCATACATATGTATATAAGATGGTATTATTCAAGGTTCATTTTTTCACTCCACTAACGCATGTAAGACGATATCAAGCATCACTTACTAGAATGTTGGCACTTAACATCACTAGTCTAGCTTTATGATCAACATCATATCATAATTTTATCATGTGAGAGGGTCTTAGTTGTCATGCTTGAATATTAGGGTTTCACCTCATGGTGTAATTAATTCTCAAACTATAAGCTTGGATTTATAAGGATTAAGGTTAAGCACTATATTGTCATGCAATATATATCCAAAGGGACCTTTGTGTTAAGATCATGCTTTCGTAGCATTTATCTTCATATATGATAGAAGGGGAATGAAAATATACTAGGCCGATCTTATCATGATTTCAATCTTGGGTACTACATGTATGATATAGGTGGAAAAATATATAATAGGTCAAGCTTCTATGAGTGACTCCCCATATATAAATCATCTATATAGCTCAAGTGAGGTTTCTATCACCATGTATTAAGAAAGAGAAGAAGGGAGAACATGTAATTTGAGTATCTTTTGCACAAAGCATTGTACTCTCATAACTAGAGTTCATATATTACCTCACTTGCAACTAATGATGAGATTCACAAAATTTGTCACTCCAGCAAGGACCTAACTCAGCCAAAGGATTGACTTTATCATATGGGCCATCTACCCATCCTTTTCTTTTACCCAAATCTCACATATAGATTTGAATCATGCATAAGGACTCAATTCAACACTCAAGAGAAATCTAGTGTAGGACACATTTTTTTTTACACATATCTCATATATTGGAGGCTAGGTCCTATGACTTTCTCCCTGTGGGTCTTACTCTATCTGGATTTCACCACATATCTCATCCTACCACTAGATATCCCCCTTGTATAAGAGCTTGAGGCTCATGCACACTCATCTCTATCTTAACTTAGCTTATCTTAGGTAGGGAAAAGGGAATGTACTTTCATCATTATGACTTAGCATAGATCCTCTAAGAGTGGATTCGGCTCATATAAAACTCAAATATTAATAAGGAAACTTATACCATCATAGATCAAAGTTAGATAAGATTCTACATGCTTATTTCCTCCATCTTTCTTTTGTCTATCTATCTATCACATAACCTTATGAGGTTCTAGACATCAAATCTAGATCTATTCTCTCTTCTAGACTGAATTCACTCCCTTTCACTTAGATTGCATGAACACCCACTACTCTCCTATGTGCGGGACACATTTTTATATGTACATATATATAATAAAATATTATATACTTTTTCTCTGAGAAAGAAGGCGTCAGAGAAAACTGTCGAGGTGTGAGCCGATTGGGAAACAAAACCAAACCATCAAACTCGAGTGTCCAACACACAGCAGATAGACCGGTGCCATGTAACCTAGTGAAATGGTTAGAACATGGTATAGATTAGTGTAGCTACCCAAAACATATGAGCTCTATATGCAAAGGGTTTCAGACACTTGTCTAAACCTAGTTCTCGAACATCTAGGTTCTAACCTAGAGGCTAGGTCAAACCTTATTCCTATATAACAATTTACTAAGTTTCTAGGGTTTAAAGTGAAAGGTGAAATTTAGTTTTATGTTTCATGGTGAGCAATTGCTAGTTGTATCTATTGTTCATGCTCTGATACCAACTGTGACGTCCCCGGATTTTGATTTCTCCAAACCCTATTGGGAATGAGATGTCAGATTCTGAAAACATCATCCAATCATATCTGAAAGCGATGTGGAAGCATAATACGCATACATGAACATACAACCATAACATACTCAACATTCAACATGTATTTTTATACAAAATGAATTATTACAAAATAATTTACATTTACATATTGAATGAAAATTCTATAGTCTAAGAAAATGTATGCTAAACTAGGATCTACACAATAGGTATAACCTGGACAACTGCTCACTTCGTGTCTTTTATCCCGAGTTAGCTCTGAACCTAAAACATACGTGTAACAAAGAATCAACACACAAGGTGTTGTGCACGTGGGTAGAAAGATACATACTAATATGCTTGCATAATTGAAATAACTTGAGAAAGAAAGAGTAATAGAAAACATTATTTAATGGCCGAAAATCAGGTAAACCCAAGTTATTAATCATATTTCAATGGACATGTATAACTATGGTGGACTTAGCACAAACATATATTATTGGGCCCTATCCCCACGTACCTTGTGCCATTAGGGAGGTGCTAGTCAACATTAATACTTTCCCTCTCTAATAGGGAGATTAATGAACCATCAGTAACTACATTCCATTTTCTTTCTTTAGTGTTCTTATTGTTCAAGGCGGAAATGACAATACATATAGATCTACATCCAACAATGTATTTCAAATACAAGCAAGCAAGTACATATATTTAACATCCAGCAAATCTGGTCATATAATTATATCCACGTACCTGAGTTTAGAGATTCCTCACATATCCATGATCATCTAAATAATCTGGTCAGCACCTGATCAAGACAAGACCATATACTATCATCAGGTTCTTATCATCTTACATCTCATCTTAACCCTAATCATATCCATTTTAGGGTTTTCTTAACTCATTAGGATATTCTCATCATTACTTGCATTCTTGTCTTAAGAATTATCTTAATGATGTCATTTTCTAGATTATGGCTCATTATCTGAACATTAGGTTCCATATCCTTTTTGTGCACATATTAACCCTAGTTTATATACATTATTCAATTTAGGGTTACAACCCATGTATTAAGGGTTATCTTCATATAACATGAATTCTATGCATATAACTGATCTAAGATTTATATATTATATTCCAGTTACAGATATGAGGGTTTTATGTAAATCTCATCATTTATTGAGCATGTATGCATTAATTGCATTATCTTTAGTGTTATTAGCCCTAATTATCCATATTAATCAAATTATATACTTTCGTGCATCATCATGACCATATCTGACATCATATGCATTATAAACATTATTATAGAATTACTGACATTTTTCCATAATTTTATATCATCATTTAATATTTATTACTTATGAACTAAGCATTACATATCTTACATGATATCACTACTATCAAAGCATCAAAATTCTAATATTCTGCTTCCATATTATTCTACACATTTTTCTAAGAATTTCGGTACCTTATTTGTATTTTTCTGATAGGCATGCTATTTATTATGAATTATACAAGATCAGGAGAATTTTTGAGATTTTTACCTCATCCGGCCAATCGACCGTCGCCACGTGGCATGTGAGAGGCGCAACTCCTTTTCCTTGGTCATCTTGGTTCACAGTTGAACCTGCCGATTTTTGACTTGGGTTGGACCCAGTTTGGAGCCACCCTCTTTCTCTCTTTTCTTCGCGTCTCCGCTCGACGCCTGGGCGTGAGCTTCCGCCCAACGCCGCCATCATGGAGCAGACCTCCAGCGAGGGATCGTCTCCTCTATCCTCCTCCTCGGTCCGCTCTCGTGCCCCTATTGGCTTTGTGGAGGTTGTTTGGTCATCCTCAGTGGCCTAGACTCCTCCTCATGGTGCCGCCCGAGACTAGATAAATTGCAGTGACGGATCACTACAGATCCTCACCTCCTTTTTTTCTCTCAAGCTCCAAGCCCGTCAGTCGTTGGCTTCCTTCGTGGCCTCCACTCCAACGAGCAATCAGTGATGAACGTCTCCTGGTTCCACTCGACCTTCCGACATGTCTGCCTTCTGCAGGGTGCCGCCGTTGGGACGACTCCTGCGAGGATTTACGGCTGTCGAGGTTCTCATCTCCATGCCTATCTTCTACTAAGAGCTCCGGACGAACCACTCGTTCTCAGCTGCTCCTCCATCCTCTCAATCTGGTTGCTTGGAAGTCTAGCGATGCCTCCGTGATTTAGGCCGCCACACCAAAACAACTTTGAGCCACCCTCTCTGATCTGGTTTTCTAGGAGCCGGCTGGTCTGGATGGTTGTTGTGGATAGGTGTGCCTCCTCGCACTGCCCCGCGTGAACGTGATCCTGCCCTACGCCTGCCTAGATAAGTTCTAACAGTGTGTCCTCCATGGTATCCCCTCTGTTGCTGTGGTGGAGCCATCGCCGCCGGTGTTGCATGGGAGGTCTGCAGCGAGCTAGCTCCTCTCAACTCAACGTCCTCTCTAAAAGATGATGGCGCTAGAGCACATCGACGGAAGTGCTTGGAGAGGGGGCGAGACCTCTGCCCATGATCGTACAGACAACAGACAATAAGATCATCATGTGTTGAGGCAACGAGGTTGGTATTGGGTATTAGAATCAGCTGCGTCAAGGTCTAATGAGGCACCTCAACTATTTCCACCGCCTGTGAGCTATAGTGGAGAGTAGAGAGAGGTATGGCTCCAACGTTGCCCACGAGAGTTACTCAGATCCTAGAATTGTGGTGGATTCAACCAATTAAGTTAACAACCCAAACTCCTCGCACAGACTAATTCCTCTAGATCCAGAAAAGAGTCACCTGCTCCTATGTTCTCAGAGGAAGCTAGGTCTTTGGTTTCTCAAACCTTGGCCAAACATGCACCCCAGCCAGGCTGGTTTATAATGGCCAAACATGAAAATTGAAGCCTGAAGTATATGATAAACCTTACTTTGGGATTTGAGTAACTCCCTATCCATGATTTCAAATAAATTGAAATTTGAAACATTGATACCCTTGGTCTAACATTAACTAATAATCATAATAAGGCCAAAATAAATGTTTGTTCACCCTTCAGTTAAGATAATCCCAATTGGTACCCATACTAAGATTTTGAAGTCAAGTATGCATTAAATGACATCAAAAAGTGTCGACACAAGTTCAACTTAATTTAGTCAATCACATCACACCTCAAGTGACACTACAATCATTTTACACCAATAAGGCTTCAAATATAATATTGGATATTGAATCCTAAAATCGAGGTTATCACAATCACCCCATCTTATATGGAATTTCGTCCTCAAAATTCAACTAGTCTCATTCTTAAGCTGATATCAAGGAGTTGTGGATGCCTCTAGGCCACCACTTCTAAGTGCTAAGAGTATCATTATTCAGTCATGTTAGGATATTTAATCATGTAAGGTGTACCCACCCCACCTTATATAGGTTGAAGCATCATTTTTTTTTAATAAGCAATTGTAGCATCCCTTAGTGTCTTAGTCATCACATGACATTCTTACATTTTAGGATTTACATCCTCATAGTCACTTAAGGATAAGATTTTATTCATACATATGTATATAAGATGGTATTATTCAAGGTTCAATCTTTCACTCCACTAACGCATGTAAGATGATATCAAGCATCACTTACTAGAATGTTGGCACTAAACATCACTAGTCTAGATTTAGGATCAACATCATATCATAATTTTATCATGTGAGAGGGTCTTAGTTGTCATGCTTGAATATTAGGGTTTCACCTCATGGTGTAGTTAATTCTCAAACTATAAGCTTGGATTTAGAAGGATTAAGGTTAAGCACTATATTGTCATGCAATATATATCCAAAGGGACCTTTGTGTTAAGATCATGCTTTCGTAGCATTTATCTTCATATATGATGGAAGGGGGATGAAAATATACTAGGCCGATCTTATCATGATTTCAATCTTGGGTACTACATGTATGATATAGGGGGTAAATTTATAATAGGTCAAGCTTCTATGAGTTACTCCCCATATATAAATCATCTATATAGCTCAAGTGAGGTTTCTATCACCATGTATTAAGAAAGAGAAGAAGAAGGGAGAACATGTAATTTGAGTATCTTTTACACAAAGCATCATACTCTCATAACTAGAGTTCATATATTACCTCACTTGCAACTAATGATGAGATTCACAAAATTTGTCACTTCGGCAAGGACCTAACTCAGCCACAGGATTGACTTTATCATATGGCCCATCTACCCATCCTTTTCTTTTACCCAAATCTAACATATAGATTTGAATCATGCATAAGGACTCAACTCAACACTCAAGAGTAATCTAGTGTAGGGCACTTGTTTTTTACACATATCTCACATATTGGACTCTAGGTCCTATGACCTTCTCCCTGTGGGCCTTACTCTCTCTGGAGTTCACCACATATCTCATCCTACCACTAGATATCCCCCTTGTATAAGAGCTTGAGGCTCATGCACACTCATCTCTATCTTAACTTAGCTTATCTTAGGTAGGGAAAAGGGAATGTACTTTCATCATTATGACTTAACATAGATCCTCTAAGAGTGGATTCGGCTCATATAAAACTCAAATCTTAATAAGGAAACTTATACCGTCATAGATCAAAGTTAGATAAGATTCTACATGCTTATTTCCTCCATCTTTCTTTTGTCTATCTATCTATCACATAACCTTATAAGGCTCTAGACATCAAATCTAGATCTATTCTCTCTTCTAGACTGATGTCACTCCCTTTCACTTAGATTGCATGAACACCCACTACTCTCCTGTGTGAGGGACACATTTTTATATGTACATATATCTAATAAACTATTATATACTTTTTCTCCATGAAAGAAGGCATCATAGAAAACTGTCAAGGTGCGAGCCGATTGGGAAACAAAACCAAACCAGCAAACTCGAGTGTTCAACACACAGTAGATAGAGCGGTGCAATGTAACCTAGTGAAATGGTGAGAAGATGGTATAGACTAGTATAGCTACCCAAAACATATGAGCTCTATATGCAAAGGGTTTCAGACACTTGTCTAAACCTAGTTCTCGAACATATAGGTTCTAACCTAGAGGCTAGGTCAAACCTTATTCCTATAGAACAATTTACTAAGTTTCTAGGGTTTAAAGTAAAGGTGAAATTTAGTTTTATGTTTCATGGTGAGCAATTGTAGGTGTAGCTATTATTCATGCTCTGATACCAACTGTGACGTCCCCGGATTTTGATTTCTCCAAACCCTATTGGGAATGAGATGTCAGATTCCGAAAACATCATCCAATCATATCAGAAAGTGATGCAGAAGCGTAATACGCATACATGAACATACAACCATAACATACTCAACATTCAACATGTATTTTTTTATACAAAATGAATTATTACAAAATGATTTACATTTACATATTGAATGAAAATTCTAGATTCTAAGAACATGTATGCTAAACTACGATCTACACAATAGGTACAACCTGGACAACTTCTCACTTCCTGTCTTTTATCTCGAGTTAGCTCTGAACCTAAAACATACGTGAAACAAAGAATCAACACCCAAGGTGTTGTGCACGGGGGTAGAAAGATACATACTAATATGCTTGAATAATTGAAATAACTTAAGAAAGAACAGACAAGAGAGGGACAATTGCCTGAGACTCCCCTAGCTAATCCAACCATGATAAGAAATCCTTCCTTAGGAATCACTGTTGGGGAATTTAGGGCAACCATGATGTATCTAGTGGATCAAGTACTAGCAATACAACCTAGATTACCAGCACCCAATGATGATGTTTTGGATATCAACATGATATGTAACCCACAACAGCAGGTTGAAGCAATGGGAAATGATGAAGTTCTGAATTTAGAACGAGTCTGTGCTCAACCTCATCCTGTTGAATCAATATATAGTAATGTAGGGACTAGAATACAACCCGAAGTCAGGATCTGCTATAGGTGTAGGAAGCCTGGACATATCAGACCTAATTGTCCAGAAAGGGAATATAAAGGAAGAATTGAGAAAAGGCCTATCCAAACCCAGGAGCAGAGACCTGGTAATTCCAAAAAGAAGAGGTTTTTGGTACCAACAGTACAATCAGGGCCTAGTGCACCAAGGCAATGGCTATCCAGAATGGGTAAAGAACCCTCTAGACCACGTATAGAGCTTAGAACTTGCTATCGATGTGGATAGGTAGGGCATCTCGTAAGAGATTGCTCAACCAGAAATGTTATGGCAAATCAACCTCTGAGGCGGAACCAGCCTGAGACAATCAATAATCCTCGAATCATGACAAGTTAGACAAAATAAATGTTATTCTTATATGTTCTTTTTATGATCTCTTGGATAAAACTGAGAAAGTGATTGATTGAAGTTTCCTTGATTAGTCCTATGAGGACTTATAATGTTGTATAATAAATATAATAGATGTTTCATGTTGCTTTTACCTCCATAAGAAATATGGGGTATTAAAGAGTGGTCTGGATAGAAATTCAGTAAGATTAAATCTTATACTTATGATAATAAGAAAAGAGAAGGAATATGGTAGTATACAAATGCATATTACCTTATCTCAATATTTATATACCCTGGCCAGGTATACAATTGTTGATGATAAAGTGAATATGGAAACCCTTAGATTGTTATCTTTTTGATTGCTCTGATCAAGTAGTCATTCTGAGACAATCTAATGAGTATCATGAAATAAGAAATATGGGAATAAGGGAGGTCAACCCTGTCCAGTAAAGTTGTAAGAATAATAATAAAGATCCTCCCCATAATGTGAAAATGTGATGAGATTATAGGATGTTCATGAATATGTTAGGTAATAACAAGGAAAGGAACAATGTTATGCAATCATCTTTATAAGGTTCCTATGCTAGGGCAAAGAACCTAAGATGAGTTAAGAGTAAATGTTTCATGAATGATTGAAAATACATGGAATAATAAGAGGAATATAATTCCTTATTCTTTTTCCTTCCAGGGACATGGCAATCAAGTGGGTCTTAAGACACTTGATGTGCATAATATAAAGATGTTTATGTGATGGATACTTAGAAAAGTATCGGTTTATCTTGAACTATGGTCCCAAGGTAAAGATATATGTAACAAGTAATGTCCCAAGATGAAAGGAAGATAAAGATGTAATGAGTTGTTAACACATGTAATAAACATGTAAAATAATATCAACATCACATGTTAGGTGTTTATGTTTTTCATAAACACAACTCTTTCTAAGATATCTTTTAGATAAGTCCTTGATTGATAAGTAACTTTTCCCTATGATAAGAGAATGTACAACTAATGAGATATTTAGTGTAAGTAATAAGGAAAGTTAGTATGGTGTTATCAGGCGAGATGACACAATCAAGGTATGAAACGACTTATATAGTCTCAAAATAGATGACAAAGTATAATTGTGATCTTAAGAAATGTTGATCTAACTAAGGAACATGAGAGTATATGTTCCATGTGAACCTTTCCATGATAAACTCGTGTGGAGCAACCTTGTATTGGTCAAAAATCTATAATATCTCCATAATAATGAAATGTTATCTGAGGATGTAATGATATGATGCTTAAATTATATCTGCTTCCCTTTATTTGGGATTTCGGGGACGAAATCCTTGTTAGGGGTTTATAATTTGTAACATCCCTGACCTGGGTTATGAACTAACCCTAGGTGTTTTTCTTAATTATGAGATTATACGCTTGATGTTATCTTATGAAATGTCATTAAAGCTTTTAAGGAATCTATATTTCCATTTCTGTCCCTTTTGAACAAAGTTACAATATGGTTTTGTTAATATGGACTAATGTGCAAATTATCCAATTAGAGGGGTTAACTTGCAAATTGTACATGTTAAGATGTTCCTATGATGTTGATACATCATAAGAATGAATATTATGTGGTGGAATGGATTCTACAAGCTTGGGCACCAAGATATAGCTTGTAGAGCATTTCTTGTGCTTTAAAACCTAGTTTTGGTATAAAATACAATTTACCCAAAATCTAGGGTGCAACACGTAAAATATACCATCTAGAGTATCTCTCATGATTCTTGGAATAAAGTTGAGCAAATATAATGAGGAGGGCGCCTCATTTGAATGATCAAATAAGAAAGATAACCATTATATTCAAATAACCAAGTTTTATGCAAAATGACCCTTTTGTATGTGCAACTTAGTAAGGTGTTTGGTTCCTTTAACCTTGGTTAAGAGAGGGGTTTTGCATGTGATATGGAGGGAGAGACGTGGCTAAGAAGTGGATAAGGGCTTGGTGGATTTAGTTGAGAAATTAAGGAAATAATCCTCCTTGCCTTGAAAATACCCAAAAATATATAAGCAACTCTTTTTCACAAAGCAAGGGATCGTTTTCCTTCATTCATTCACTTATCCTCTTGCCTTGGCCGACTAAGGAGAAGCTCAGGAGCAGAGGAGAACGACCAAGCTGGTTTAGGTAAGCTTTGACCATCATCTAGCTTGAATTCATGGAGGAAACCCTACTACAAGGTTGGTTTAGTAGTCTTCCTTACATAATTCTCCTTTCTAGCCTTCTTCTCCATCCAAATCTTGAAGAACAGACCTTTGATGACCTGTGGAGCTCAAGCCACCATTAAAGCTACGAAGCTTGTAGCTCTAGATTTGATCGTAAGGCGGGTTTTATAACTATAACCCTTAAAGTTTTGTTTATGCATCTTCTTTCTATAAAAATGTTGCTTAATTTTCTTCCATAGACATTTCTATGTGTTCTTGCTACCAAAACTGTGAAGAACAGTCCATGTTCTTGATGTAGAATAATGTGGAATTATTTCCAAAGTTCATCTTGATCTTTCTTTAGCAAACGGTCCTCCACCTCTTTCCCAAACGGTTTGTAAAACGGTTTGGAAGCAAACGGTTTGAAAACCGTTTGAAGGGCAAACGATTTTACAAGAACGTTTGGGAGCAACCAGTCCAAGACCATTTGGATGAGTTGACCAAGCATTGACCATTTGGATATCTTCTATACACATTATGGACTAATCACCCACCAAAATTCATCACCTAATTCCAAGAAAATTACCAATTGAAGGCACTTTACTCACCTAAACCCTAATCGAGTTTATTGCTGATTTCAATAATGCAATCATGTTGAAGTTTGGGTTGAGTGACCCAAATGGTTACAAAACTGTTTGGGGATCACCCAAACAGTCTTAAGACCGTTTTGTGATCAAATAAGACCATTCATAGGTCTAGGGTTAAGTGGAGTTGACTAATTGAGGGTCCAATCATATTAAGTTGTTGAGCAATTAAGTGTTAATTTGGTGATTAAATCTAGGGTTTAACCCTTAAGTAAATGACATAGTTTTTGGTGAAATAATGAGCAAACGGTCTCAAGACCATTTGGAGGATGTCCAAACGATCCCAAGACCATTTGGGGCTCACCCAAGACCATTTGGAGGTCTAGGGTTGACCATGGTTAAGTGGTTGAAGATTGAAAGGCAACAAGTTGAAGTATAATCGATTACTGACCTAATGATCAAATCAATGAACCAAACCTTAGTAAGTTGAGTTAGTTTTTGATATTGACTTGATAAAATGGTATAAAGACCATATGGAGGATGTCCAAATGATTCCAAGACCGTTTGGGGTCAGGTCATGAACCAATTGAATGATGGTTCAATGGTTTCAATGTCAATTAGACTCATGTTGATACATGTTGAAGGGTGATCGATTCCAAACCCTAATTCAAACGATCCAAGCCCTATTTGGTGATCAATTGAGGATCAATTGAGGGTCAAATCAGTTGAGGGTTGACCTAATTGACTCAATTGATAAGTGGCTAACAAGTGCATGAACGATTGAGGGGTTCAACCTTGGAAACCCTAACTCAATTGGAAGAGTTGACACACTTTTTGGTCAATGCGATTTTGAGGGTGTTTGGACCAAACGGTCTCAAGACCATTTGGGTCGAAACGGTCTCAAGACCGTTTGGGAAAAAACGGTCTCAAGACCGTTTGGGACCAAACGATCCCAAACCGTTTGGTGGCCATGTAGTTTCCAGATCAAATTTCCCATGCAGTTTCAAAGTCAAAGTTGGCCCAAACGGTCAACGAGACTCAATGTACTCGATAAGTGTTGATTAATATATCTTGAGAATGGGGTAAGCCAAATCAATGAGTATGATGTAATCATACAATGACATGAATGAGAAGGGAACTAATACTTAGAATTGATGATCATTAGTGATATATGATGCGTATAGTAATCAAAATCAAACAATTATAATATCTTTGAATGCTCCCAAGAATGGTGGAGTAATATATTAGGGTTGAACTGATAATGTGAGCAGGAAACCCTAAATAATGAAAGGTGGGGTACACTAACCCTAAGTTTGGGTTATTCTTTTGAAGCATGGAACCCTATGCTTGAATCAGGTAATAAATATCACTATACCTTCTTAAAGGTAATTAAGGGGTTGAATAACCCTAATTGAATCGGATAGGGAAACCCTAACCCTAGAAACCAACCGTGGTGATGTAACACGGTCGTGGTAGTTTATCAGTAGCACGACCGTGCAAGATAACACAGCCGTGGTGTTCTTGATTAAATTGAAAAGAACATGTATTGTGCTAATACAGATATAATATGCATGTTTTCAATTATACTAGTCATGCAGGTTGTTATCAAAAGGTAATCATAGCCAGGTAATGGTTATGATGCCACATTCATTGAAAGTATTCTTTAAGCTTTGAAAACAATGATATGTTATGTTGCCTATTAAAAGGTAACTTTTGAGATGGATAGACTGTATGAGCCATGAAGACCATCTATATTGTTACAATCAAGGTCATGTTGTTAAATGACTTATGATGATCTAAGGGTTTGAACACCCATGTTCCTGAATCATAATGATGAGATGGTTAGGGTTTGACATCCCAATGATAATTGGATGTAAAATGAACTTGATAAATTTAGTATTCTTTCTTTATAGCAGTTGTTTTAATGGTTTATGCTTGAAAACATGCCTGGTGCTAAAAGAATGCTATAATATACTTAAATAATCAAGTATAATGATATCATGTAGAGCCCTGACCATAGATCCATCATTGTCAGAAACTAAATGATGGTGATATAGGTTTTCCTAAGGGAACTCCTGGAGCACATACTTTTGAGTATGTGGGGGATTATGGACGTGAATACCCTTACGTCCTAATGTAGGAATTGATGTAAGATGTACCTTTAATCCATCAATCCTTCATTATATTTTTTTATGTCGGGATGATGTATCACTAATCTCCCGAGGATATCGTTAATGCCGCATCGATGAGAGATAAACAAGAGATCCCTCCATGACGAAGAGAGTACCGAATGCCACTGTGACTCTAATAGTGAAGTTTCTAGAATACCCTGGAAAGATATTATAGCAGAGACACAAGATGTCATGCATGTTGATCCTCACTCTGACTGAGGAAGATGAGGTCATAGGAATCTGGTCCTTCTGATGACCTATGTATGGTATCGATGCGATTTCGCAATGGTCGGTTGGAGTATGAGCGGTATACCTCATCTCCTCAAGGCATAAATATGTTTGAAAGATGTAATCAACCGAATAGCATAATTACTTAGGTTGAACTACGAGAAACAATGATTTATGTTACATTGTTTATAATGCTCTAGTTGAATAACTAGTATACATGTTCTTCATATTCCTTATTGAAATATGTTTGTCATTCAATTAAGATATAATTGAAATGATTGCTTAAAAGAATGTTGCTTCACTTAGTTTATACAATGTTAAACTTGTTGTTAAATGTTTATAATTCTACTGCTTAATGTTATTCCAATATTTCCATAACAAAGCTTCTGGCGGAGAGTTATAACTCTCACTGGGACAATTATTCAATTGTCTCACCCCCGTGGGATTTGACTTTTTAGGTAGACACCGAGGAAGAAGGAATCCATCTAAGGGAGAGCAACAACAGCAGCAGCAGCAACATCAGGGACAACAGTGATTCTCAGGTGGAGACATTGTCTGTCAAGTCTTGTAGATAGTATGTCCTATGTTTCGTCTATGTACTCTCAGGTCCTAGGAGTCAGTAGATCTGAGGTTTTTGGCTTAATGCCTCGAGATTTTTATATCTTGCCTTGCATAGTTATCAGGGCAATTGATGTATGTAATCACTCGACATGTGATTTTATAGAGATGTAATGATAAATCATGTTTTAAACAACTTATCTTATTTTCTGATAAAAGAGTTTTATTACTTAAAGACCTCTTTCCAAAAAGTTTTAATTTTTAGTCATTTTTAATAATTCCGCTGCTAGTTAATCGTTTCCGCATTCGTTGATCTCGTTTTTTTTCGAGACAGACGCTTCATTTAGTGGTATCAGAGCCCTAGGTTCGTTGAGTCTACAGAGACATAGGACTAAGGTAGTAGAGTCTGTTCTAGTGTCATCCAGTGTATCTGATAGTATCTTCTGCTCATTTAGGAGAAGAAGAACCTGAAGATGACTGGGTCAGATGAGGAGTTTGCTGCAGAGAGCAACAATGCTGCACCAAGAATAGGTGCAGGGGAGTAGACAAGAGAGGGACAATTGCCTGAGACCCCCCTAGCTAATACAACCATGATAAGAAATCCTTCCTTAGGAATCACTGTTGGGGAATTGAGGGAAACCATGATGTATCTAGTGGATCAAGCACTAGCAATACAACCTAGATTACCAGCTCCCAAGGATGATGTTTTGGATATCAATAGGATATGTAACCCACAATAGTAGGTTGAAGAAATGGGAAATGATGAAGTTCTGAATTTAGAACGAGTCTGTGCTCAACCTCATCCTGTTGAATCAATATATAGTAATGTAGGGATTAGAATACAACCAGAAGTCAGGATCTGCCATAGGTGTAGGAAGCCTGGACATATCATACCTAATTGTCCAGAAAAGGAAAATAAAGGAAGAATTGAGAAAAGTCCTATCCAAACCCAGGAGCATAGACCTAGTAATTCCAAAAAGAAGAAGTTTTTGGTACCACCAGTACAATCAGGGCCTAGTGCACCAAGGCAATGTCTATCCAGAAAGGGTAAAGAACCCTCTAAACCACATATAGAGCTTAGAACTTGCTATCTATGTGGACAGGTAGGGCATCTGGTAAGAGATTTCTCAACCAGAAATGTTATGGAAAATCAACCTCTGAGGCGGAACCAGCCTGAGACAATGAATAATCCTCGAATCATGACAGGTTAGACAAAATAAATGTTATTCTTATATTTCTTTTTATGATCTCTTGGATAAAACTGAGAAAGTGATTGATTGAACTTTCCTTGATTAGTCCTATGAGGACTTATAATGTTGTATAATAAATATAATAGATGTTTCATGTTGATTTTACCTCCATAAGAAAGATGGGGTATTAAAGAGTGGTCTGGATAGAAATTCAGTAAGATTAAATCTTATACTTATGATAATAAGAAAAGAGAAGGAATATGGTAGTATATAAATGCATATTACCTTATCTCAGTATTTATATACCTTGGCCAGGTATACAATTGCTGATGATAAAGTGAATATGGAAACCCTTATATTGTTATCTTTTTGATTGCTCTGATCAAGTAGTCATTCTGATACAATCTAATGAGTATCATGAAATAAGAAATATCGGAATAAGGGAGGTCAACCCTCTCTAGTAAAGTTGTAAGAATAATAATAAAGATCCTCCCCATAATGTGAAAATGTGATGAGATTATAGGATGTTCATGAATATGTTAGGTAATAACAAGGAAAGGAACAATGTTATGCAATCATCCTTATAAGGTTCCTATGCTAGGGCAAAGAACCTAAGATGAGTTAAGAGTAAATGTTTCATGAATGATTGAAAATACATGGAATAATAAGAGGAATATAATTCCTTATTCCTTTTCCTTCCAGGGACATGGAAATCAAGTGGGTCTTAAGACACTTGATGTGCATAATATAAAGATGTTTATGTGATGGATACTTAGAAAAGTATCATTTTATCTTGAACTATGGTCCCAAGGTAAAGATATATGTAACAAGTAATGTCCCAAGATGAAAGGAAGATAAAGATGTAATGAGTTGTTAACACATGTAATAAACATGTAAAATAATATGAACATCACATGTTAGTGGTTTATGTTTTTCATAAACACAACTCTTTCTAAGATATCTTTCAGATAAGTCCTTGATTGATAAGTAACTTTTCCCTATGATAAGAGAATGTACAACTAATGAGATATTTAGTTTATGTTATAAGGAAAGTTAGTATGGTGTTATCAGGAGAGATGACACAATCACGGTATGAAAGACTTATATAGTCTCAAAATAGATGACAGAGTATAATTGTGATCTTAAGAAATGTTGATCTAACTAAGGAACATGAGAGTATATGTTCCATGTGAACCTTTCCATGATAAACTCGTATGGAGAAACCTTGTATTAGTCAAAACTCTATAATATCTCCATAATAATGAAATGTTATCTGAGGATGTAATGATGTAAAGACCAAGTCTCTACTACAAACCATGGCAACAAAAATCATCAATTGTGTAGCAACGGAAATTTAAATCTTGAATTTATTCAAAATGTATAAAGAGTATATTACAAATTTTTCCCAAAAGGGGTACATCTTTATACAAGGAACTAGGATCTAGGAAGAGGAAGACTTAGACTAATACATCATTGTCTCCAAACAAAACAACTTAAAACATAAAAGCAACTATGATCATGAAAGCTATATATTACTTTTCTTCTGGTCCTATCCTTAGCCTTAGGTTCACCAAGCTTCCATGCACACTCTGATCCTAGCCTGGATGGTTGGGGTCATCCAGCAAGAGAAAGATAAAAGGTATGTGTTAATAAAAGGATAAGGGCAATCATAAAGCTAAGCATTTCATTACAAAAGATTCCACTAAGGAATTTCAAGGAGTGAGAGGCAAATGAGTAAATAAGATTTTAGAAAACTGCCACATTTAAATATCAACAATTATCACATTTGCATGAATATAAATTATGACTCAAAATCATCTCAATGTAGGGTGAGGCACCTACCGGACCTCACCAATGGCAGGGGGACTAAAACCCCAGTGCCTAAAAAGTGGCAGGGGGACTAAAACCCCAGTGCCTAACATATAAAATGGCAGGGGGACTAAAACCCCAGTGCCCGACAAGGGAACTAAAACCCCAGTGCCCTATGGGTGGTTTGTACTCATGTACACTACATTGTCAATTGTCCAATAACTATATCATGCATAAACATTCACTTGGCAGTAGAGTGAAAAGTATAACAAGATTGCAACATAGAATTGGGAATAAAAACCAAGAAATAAATAAATAGGCCATCATAGGCAACAACAATATCCAAGAACTCCAAGAAATAAAGGAGCCAACAAAGAAAAAACATTATACAATGTTTCCAAATATTTCAAAAGGATGAGCCAACACTGGAAAAGACAAGATTAAATATTTCACATAAGTGATCCACAATTGCAATTGATTCATCAAAGAAGTAAAAGAGCCAAAAATGCATTTAGGAGAATAACAAGGCTAGCAAAATAATGATTGTGGGGTTGGAAAAGTCCCAACTGAGAGATTAGGATTGTTTGCACAATAATCATTCACATTCATCCATAGAGATCGCATATATGAATAGGGTCCCCATAATAGGAGTCACATACATTAACATAGGATTCACATACTAAAATAGGCTTCACATACCTGTTTTAATTATTTACCATCACATTCACCAATCTGATTGTATCACCATTCCATAATTCCCTAGTTACATAATCACACATGTATTAATATATATATATAAAGACATAAAGCATAGGAGAAACCCTAATTTTATGAAACCACGATTTAGGGTTTAAAACCTAGTCTAATAGATTGGTCATATTTTCCTGAATAAGAAAACATATTTTATTTTCCAATTTGGAGTTAAAATGAATTTATTAGGCATTTTAGAGTATTTTATATACTTAAAAAGTCATTCAAAGCAAACTTCAAAACATGAATCCAATTCGTGACTTAAAAACCATAAAATCAGGTTCTACATGAAAAATCCTTTCCATTGACTATTTATTTGCATTTTTCTAACTATGGATCGATTTACTATGAATTAAGTAAAATCGACCAATCAGAATGCAAGAAAACCTTAGTGTGATAGTTATTTAAATGAAAATGTAAATCGATGTAAATAATAGATGAAATGACCAAAATACCCTTCGTCGGCTAATTCATTCAATTAAAATGTCAAGGACAAAAGAGGCATGAAGACATAACCATTGCTCTTTGCAAGAAAACACAACAAGAGTGTGAAAGGAAACTTCTGCCCTTGTGACATGAATCATATGGTCAGAGGGGCGAGGGTTGCCCTGGTCATTTACTGACATGGTTTCTTCCTCAGCCAGGCCATGGTGCGAGCAACGTCTCCTGGAGCTTCAACTCTAGCACTACCTTGCCTCACCAGGCCAAAGCTCAACCAAGGGACGATGTGAATGGGTCCTCTAAGACCAGACGAAGCCGGAGGAACCCCTGCCACAGGGCAGGGACCTCAGCAGCTCACAAACTCACCGAAAACAACGAAGGAGCAGGGGAAGAAAACTGGAGTCGAAACCAACACCGGAGTCTGTAAAAAGCAAAATACAAGGCCGGAAAAGCTTCGCGGACTAAGCTCGAGTCAAGGGGACTTGTTTCTGTGGGTGGAGGTGCACCAGAACCCCAAAATGCTAGGCGCCGGCCGAGGTCGACAGTGGCTCTACGGCGGCCCTACAGGACCGGGCAAAACGGGGCTTCGCGGTGACAAATGAGACGGGAAAAGGGAAGATCGTGGGTCCATGAAGTTTACCGTGCAGGGAATTGGACCGGGGTGTCCAGAGCTTTGAGCTATCCATGGCCGTCATCGGAGAGAAGGGCCGAGCAGGTCGAGGAGTACTAGGCCATAGCAGGAGCAATTGGATGCGGAGGAAGAGAAGTCGCGGTCTGACAAGTCGTTTCGTTGCCTTATATAGGCGTGGGTAGGCTCAAGGTTGCCTCTGCGATCCCCGACTGAGAGGGGAAGAAGAATGGAGTTAGGCTTTTTGCACAAGGTGAGGTAGCGGCGGTGAGTAAGGGTTCATTCAAACCGACGGAGGGAGACGAAGCCAATGGGACAGGAATCACGCACAATGGTGAAGGAGGGAGAGAGAGCGGTTCGGGCAGGTCGGGGGTCGGAGCAGTTTGACAGTCAGAGGTAGAAGACAAGGGTCCTACCGTCTGATACCAGATCGACGGTCCCAAGGCATCGCTCAAAGCACGTGATGGGAAAATAAACTGGAACCATAGCGTTACATATGATATAAATGAAATTGATTCAGCTACTATAATCACACTATAGTAAAAGCTTATAAAATCAATTTGAGGGCTCAAATGAAGTCCAAAAGCCACCAAATTTTAACCACATGTTCAGATTAAAGTTTAGGACGATGTTGTATAGTTATATTTCGTATTTAAGCTCACTAAGACTCATAACTCATATGTTGTCCATTATTACATGTATTAATATATTAAAAGAGGTGAAATAATATGGAAAACTAATTAATTGAAATATGGGAGTAATATTTCGAGGCAAACATCTCCTAATTATTTCAAGAGAATTAACTCACCATATTATCCCATTTTCACACATTTTATCCACTTAAGAGGAGAGAGAAAATAAAGAGTTTAATATACTCATAATTAATTCAAATACACATTATTACTAATATATTTATCCAAAAAGCTCCATATTAATATTATCTACTTATATCCATCCTTAATGACCAAACTACACCATTAACCTTCACTTATCTCCTTAATTGGGTTATTTGTGCAAACACCCCTTCATTAACATAAATGAGGGGAAAAAAGGTAATTTTAAACATTGAATTGTGCTCAAATTGCACAAGGGGTCCAAAAAGAATATAAAAAAGGGAAATTTATGAAAAAGGTCCAAATGGACTAAAAGGCCAAGAAAAGTTCAAAAGTGGGTAAATTGCAGGGAAGACCCTGAGATTGAGTATGTTATAGCACACCACCCCTTAAAGAGGATTTCGTCCCCAAAATCACAACAAGAGGGAAAGAGAGGGTGGGTGTGCAACTTCCCAACCTTAAACAACTAGGTGAGTATTAAAAAGCCCTACACATAAATCAAGTCTTACTAAGGTTTCCAGAAAACCTATAGCCTTTTATCAAACTCAACCTATTAAACATTTTTGCCTTATTAACATAATCTCCATCATGAAGAGGTATCATATTTATTATACTATCACTTGTGCCACATTTTATTCAAAACAATTACATCTCAATATTTTATCATGTGTATTTCCCTAATCAAGGGTTTTAAGCACAAATTAGGGTTTACTAAACCATTTCAACATTTATTAATGTATTAGGTCAAAAACCTTAATAACATGAATTCATTTTCCATTATCCCCTTAAAACTACTATGTGGAATTATCACAAATTATTTTGTAGAAAAAGTTAATATTATCCAACAAGTTATTAAGCCTGTAATAATTCCAAATAATGTTCATATTGCACATTGTCATATCATCTTTCATACTCTTATTAATGACATCATTAAGCATTTTCGTCTATTACACTACATATTATAAATTATACATATTTTAATTCACATTAGGCTTTTATGAATATTTATGTGAATCCAATTATTCATTTTAGTGAATAGGATGTAACACATTAAATTTTAATGAATTAATTCATAAATCAAGTTATGATGAGGTGTTCATTAGAGAACAAGGTGATATACCTTACATATATTGATAACTTTGTGACTATAATCCATTTATCTGCATTAAGGTATATTATGTGATGATGACACCTAATGTCACTAATATATCATGAAAGGCATTAAGGGTATATATATGTATATGTTGTTAAGGCTATATGATTACATATTATGGTTTAGGTCAACATGATCATTACATGTTAAAGCATACTTAGGGTGCATTATCCATACACATTTTACCATTAGGGTGACATAGTCAACATTATGTGTATTCACCATTAGTAATGAGTAACTCGTTATTATTTGTATCACGAATATATTATGGTTCAAGCACAAGAATTATTCCTATATGACTTACTACATATTCATGTGTGTATAAACAAACAAGTTGAATTACAAGTATAATGTGTTTGGTAAATTATTGTTCACATAAGTTATTATGTACATATGTCCACATAGATAGGGTTTCTAACTCTAAAGGTATTTTGATTTTGCTTTTAATTGGGATTCCATCCCCCTAAAAAGGGATTTCGTCCTCAAAATCAGATTTGCAAAACCAAATAGGGTACTAACACCATTACCCTCAGTTCACCCCTTAAAAGGGTCAAACTAAGTCAAACTAAGCTAAGGGTAAAAGGATACATAAAACTCAACACTATAAGGATTTACTAACCAAGCTTCAGGGTGTAACATAGGGTACACTAAACCCTAAACATAGGAGTATAAGGTATTTAAGGATGATTTTTGTGTAAGAGATCAAATCATCACTTATGGTTTTCCTAAGGTATTCAACAATTAGGAAACATGCCCAAAGATAGACTATTTCGAGCTGTCTATTTCAGATCAGGCCAGGCCAGATCATATGAGCTCAGGAGTCCTCGTTACCAAGCTAGTGGGGCGGAGGAAAATATTGCCAGCCCCCAAGCTCTGACCCTTTCTAGACACCATCACTTTCAACTTCTTGCTCTAGCAGCTTCTCAATAGACAATTCACCAAAAAGTTGACAAATTTTCTTTTTAATATGAAATTATTATGATCCTAAATCAAACTTTCATGCTAGGTCAACTCTAATGTGAACAACTAACTAAAGGGAAACTATATAAGATAAGGGTTCTATCTAGGAGACAATTTTGAATTAGTCAAGAATCCGACTACCTTGATGCTCTGATACCATGCTGTAAAGACCAAGTCTCTACTATAAACCATGGCAACCAGAATCATCAATTGTGTAGCAGCGGAAATTTAAATCTTGACTTTATTCAAAATGTATAAAGAGTATATTACAAATTTTCCCCAAAAGGGGTACATCTTTATACAAGGAACTTGGATCTAGGTAGAGGAAGACTTAAACTAATACATCATTGTCTCCAAACAAAACAACTTAAAACATAAAAGCAACTATGATCATGCAAGCTATATATTCCTTTTCTTCTGGTCCTATCCTTAGCCTTAGGTTCACCAAGCTTCCATGCGCACTCTGATCCCAGCCTGGATGGTTGGGGTCATCCAGCAAGAGAAAGATAAAAGGTATGTGTTAATAAAAGGATAAGGGAAATCATAAAGCTAAGCATTTCATAACAAAATATTCCACTAAGGAATTTCAAGGAGTGAGAGGCAAATGAGTAAATAAGAATTTAGAAAACTGCCACATTTAAATATCAACAATTATCACATTTGCATGAATATAAATTATGACTCAAAATCATTTCAATGTAGGGTGAGGCACCTACCGGACCTCACCAATGGCAGGGGGACTAAAACCCCAGTGCCTAATATATAAAATGGCAGGGGGACTAAAACCCCAGTGCCTGGCAGGGAGACTAAAACCCCAGTGCCCTATGGGTGGTTTGTACTCATGTACACTACATTGTCAATTGGCCAATAACTATATCATACATAAACATTCACTTGGCAGTAGAGTGAAAAGTATAACAAGATTGCAACATAGAATTGGGAATAAAACCCAAGAAATAAATAAATAGGCCATCATAGGAAACAACAATATCCAAGAACTCTAAGAAATAAAGGAGCCAACAAAGCAACAACATTATACAATGTTTCCAAATATTTCAAAAGGATGAGCCAACACTGGCCAAGACAAGATTAAATATTTCACATAAGTGATCCACAATTGCAATTGATTCATCAAAGAAGTAAAAGAGACAAAAATGCATTTAGGAGAATAACAAGGATAGCACAATAATGATTGTGGGGTTGGAAAAGTCCCAACTGAGAGATTAGGATTGTTTGCACAATAATCATTCACATTCATCCATAGAGATCACATATATGAATAGGGTCCCCATAATAGGAGTCACATACATTAACATAGGATTCACATACTAAAATAGGCTTCACATACCTGTTTTAATTATTTACCATCACATTCACCAATCTGATTGTATCACCATTCCATAATTCCCTAGTTACATAATCACACATGTATTAATATATATATAAAGACATAAAGCATAGGAGAAACACAAATTTTAAAAAACCATGATTTAGGGTTTAAAACCTAGTCTAATAGATTGGTCATATTCTCCTGAATAAGAAAACATATTTTATTTTCCAATTTGGAGTTAAAATGAATTAATTAGGCATTTTAGAATATTTTATATACTTAAAAAGTCATTCAAAGCAAACTTCAAAATAGGAATCCAATTCATGACTTAAAAACCATAAAATCAGGTTCTACATGAAAAATCATTTCCATTGACTATTTATTTGCATTTTTCTGACCATGGATCGATTTACTATGAATTAAGTAAAATCGACCAATCAGAATGCAAGAAAACCTTAGTGTGACAATTATTTAAATGAAAATGTAAATCGATGTAAAGAATAGATGAAATGACCAAAATACCCTTCGTCGGCTAATTGATTCGATTAAAACGTCAAGGACAAAAGAGGCATGCAGACATAACCATTGCTCTTTGTGAGAAAACACAGCAAGAGTGTGAAAGGGCACTTCTGCCCTTATGATATGAATCATATGGTCAGAGGGGCGAGGGTTGCCCTGGTCATTTACTGACCTGGCTTCTTCCTCAGCCAGGCCATGGTGCGAGCAACGTCTCCTGGAGCTTCAACTCTAGCACTGCCTCGCCTCACCAGGCCAAAGCTCAACCAAGGGACGATGTGAATGGGTCCTATGAGACCAGACGAAGCCAGAGGAACCCTTGCCACAGGGCAGGGACCTCAGCAGCTCACAAACTCACCGAAAACAACCAAGGAGCAGGGGAAGAAAACTGGAGTCGAAACCAACACCTGAGTCTGTAAAAAGCAAAATACAATGCCAGAAAAGCTTCACGGACTAAGCTCGAGGCGAGGGGACTTGTTTCCGTGGGTGTAGGTGCACCAGAACCCCAAAACGCTAGGCACCGACCAAGGTCAACGGTGGCTCTACGGCGGCCCTACAGGACCGGGCAAAACGGGGCTTCACGGTGACAAACGAGACGGGAAAAGGGAAGATCGTTGGTCCAGGAAGTTTACCACGCGGGGAATTGGACCGGGGTGTCCAGAGCTTTGAGCTATCCATGGCCGTTATTCTAGAGAAGGGCCGAGCAGGTCGAGGAGTACTAGGCCATAGCAGGAGCAATTGGATGTGGAGGAAGAGAAGTCGCGGTCTGACAAGTCTTTTCGTTGCCTTATATAGGCGTGGGTAGGCTCAAGGTTGCCTCTGCGATCCCCGACTGAGAGGGGAAGAAGAACGGAGTTAGGAATTTTGCATAAGGTGAGGTAGAGGCGGTGAGTAAGGGTTCATTCGAACCGACGGAGGGAGACGAAGCCAATGGGACAGGAATCGTGCACAATGGTGAAGGAGGGAGAGAGAGCGGTTCGGGCAGGTCGGAGGTCGGAGCAGTTCGACGGTCAGAGGTAGAAGACAAGGGTCCTACCATCCGATCCCAGACCGACGGTGCCCAGGCATCGCTCAAAGCGCGTGATAGGAAAATAAACCAGAACCATAGTGTTACATATGATATAAATGAAATCGATTCAGCTACTATAATCACACTATAGTAAAAGCTTATAAAATCAATTTGAGGGCTCAAATGAAGTCCAAAAGCCACCAAATTTTAACCACATGTTCAAATTAAAGTTTAGGACGATGATATATGATTATATTTCGTATTTAAGCTCACTAAGGCTCATATCTCATATGTTTTCCATTATTACATGTATTAATATATTAAAAGAGGTGAAATAATATGGAAAACTAATTAGTTGAAATATGGGAGTAATATTTCAAGGCAAACATCTCCTAATTATTTCAAGAGAAATAACTCACCATAATATCCCATTTTCACACATTTTATCCACTTAAGAGGAGAGAGAAAATAAAGAGCTTAATATACTCATAATTAATTCAAATACACATTATTACTAATATATTTATCCAAAAAGCTCCAAATTAATATTATCTACCTATATCCATCCTTAATGACCAAATTACATTATTAACCTTCACTTATCTACTTAATTGGGTTATTTGTGCAAACACCCCTTCATTAACATAAATGAGGGAAAAAAGGTAATTTTAAACATTGAATTGTGCTCAAATTGCACAAGGGGTCCAAAAAGAATATAAAACTAGGGAAATTTATGAAAAAGGTCCAAATGGACTAGAAGGCCAAGAAAAGTTAAAAAGTGGGTAAATTGCAGGGAAGACCCTGAGATTCAGTATGTTACAAATGATATGATCCTTAAATTATATGTGCTTCCCTTTATCTGGGATTTTGGGGACGAAATCCTTATTAGGGGTTTATAATTTGTAACATCCCTGACCTGGGTTATGAACTAACCCTATGTGTTTTTATTAATTATGTGATTAGACACTTGAGGTTATCTTATTAAATGTCATTAAATCTTTTGAGGAATCTATATTTCCATTTCTGTCCCTTTTGAACAAAGTTACAATATGGTTTTGTTAATATGGACTTATGTGCAAATTACCCAATTAGAGGGGTTAACTTGCAAATTGTACATGTTAAGATGTTCCTCTGATGTTGAGACATCATAATAATGAATATGATGTGGTGGAATGGATTCCACAAGCTTGGGCACCAAGATATAGCTTGTAGAGCAATTCTTGTGCTTTAAAACCTAGTTTTGGTGTAAAATGCAATTTACCCAAAATCTAGGGTGCAACACGTAAAATATACCATCTAGAGTATCTATCATGACTCTTGGCATAAATTAGAGCAAATAGAATGAGGATGGCGCCTCATTTGAATGATCTAATAAGAAAGATAACCATTATATTTAAATAACCAAGTTTTATGCAAAATGACCCTTTTGTATGTGCAACTTAGTAAGGTGTTTGGTTCCTTTAACCTTGGTTGAGAGAGGGGTTTTGCATGTGATATGGAGGGAGAGACGTGGCTAAGAAGTGGAGAAGGGCTTGGTGGATTTAGTTGAGAAATTAAGGAAATAATCCTCCTTGCCTTGAAAATACCCAAAAATATATAAGCAACTCTTTTTCACAAAGCAAGGGATCGTTTCCCTTCATTCCTTCACTTATCCTCTTTCCTTGGCCGACTAAGGAGAAGCTCAGGAGCAGAGGATAATGACCAAGCTGGTTTAGGTAAGATTTGACCATCATCTAGCTCAAATTCATGGAGGAAACCCTACTACAAGGTTGGTTTAGTAGTCTTCCTTACATAATTCTCCTTTCTAGCCTTCTTCTCCATCCAAATCTTGAAGAACGGACCTTGGACGACCTGTGAAGCTCAAGCCACCATTAAATCTACGAAGATTGGAGCTCTATATTTGATCCTAAGGTGGGTTTTATAACTCTAACCCTTAAAGTTTTGTTTATGCATCTTCTTTCAATAAAAACATTGCTTAATCTTCTTCCTTAGACATTTCTATGTGTTCTTGCTACCAAAACTGTGAAGAATAGTCCATGTTCTAGAGGTAGAAGAAGGTGGCATTATTTCCAAAGTTCATCCTGATCTTTCTTTAGCAAATGGTCCTCCACCTCTTGCCCAAACGGTTTGTAAAACCGTTTGGAAGTAAACGGTTTCAAAACCGTTTGAAGGGTAAATGATTTTACAAGAATGTTTGGGAGCAACCGGTCCAAGACCGTTTGGATGAGTTGACCAAGCGTTGACCATTTGGAGATCTTCTTTACACATTATGGACTAATCACCTACCAAAATTCATCACCTAATTCCAAGAAAATTACCAATTGAAGGCACTTTACTCACCTAAACCCTAATCGGGTTTATTGCTGATTTCAATAATGCAATCATGTTGAAGTTTGGGTTGAGTGACCCAAATGGTTTCAAAACCATTTGGGGATCACCCAAACGGTCTTAAGACCGTTTGGTGATCAATCAAGACCGTTCAGAGGTCTAGGGTTAAGTGTATTTGACTATTTGAAGGTCCAATCATATTAAGTTGTTGAGCAATTAAGTGCTGATTTGGTGATTAAATCTAGGGTTTAACCCTTAAGTGAATGACATAGTTTTTGATGAAATAATGAGAAAACGGTCTCAAGACCGTTTGGAGGATGTCCAAATGATCCCAAGACCGTTTGGGGGTCACCCAAGACCGTTTGGAGGTCTAGGGTTGACCATGGTTAAGTGGTTGAAAATTGAAAGGCAACAAGTTGAAGTATAATCGATTAGTGACCTAATGATCAAATCAATGAACCAAACCTTAGTAAGTTGAGTTAGTTTTTGATATTGACTTGAGAAAACGGTCTCAAGACCATTTGGAGGATGTCCAAACGATCCCAAGACCGTTTGGGGTCAGGTCATGAACCAATTGAATGATGGTTCAATGATTTGAATGTCAATTAGACTCATGTTGATACATGTTGAAGGGTGATCGATTCCAAACCCTAATTCAAATGATCCAAGCCCTATTTGGTGATCAATTGAGGATCAATTGAGGGTCAAATCAGTTGAGGGTTGACCTAATTGACTCAATTGATAAGTGGCTAACAAGTACATGAATGATTGAGGGGTTGAACCTTGGAAACCCTAACTCAATTGGAAGAGTTGGCACACTTTTTGGTCCATGCGGTTTTGAGGGAGTTTGGACCAAATGGTCTCAAGACCGTTTGGGTCCAAATGGTCTCAAGACCGTTTGGGTCCAAATGGTCTCAAGACCGTTTGAGTCCAAATAGTCTCAAGACCATTTGGGACCAAACGGTCTCAAGACCATTTGGGACCAAACGATCCCAAACTGTTTGGTGGCCAAGCGGTTTCAAGATCAAATTGCCGATGCGGTTTCAAAGTCAAAGTTGGCCCAAATGGTCAACGAGACCAAATGGTCTTCACCTCACCTAGGGAAAACGGTCTTGATGGTGTACTTGGCCACGCGGTCTTGAAAGTCAATGAGACCAAACGATCTTCACCTCACCTTGGGCAAACGGTCTTGATGGTGTACTTGGCCATGCGGTCTTGAAAGTCAAAGGGACCAAACGGTCAACAACTCCATGTGGTTTCAAAACCGTTTGAAGGTTGAAAGTGCAAAACCGTTTGGGGTTTATTAAAATCAAGAATGTTTGATGACTTAGTGGTCATGATGGTTTAGTAGTTGATTAACCTAAACCGTAAAGATACCTAAAGTCATTAAGGGGTTAAGTAATTAGTAGACTAATACATGTATGGTCAATGGTGAACATTACCAAAGTACCCTTGATGGGATAGAGTAACCAATACCCCCTTGATCAAGCAAACTCTAATGACCATAAGGGTGATGACATGACTTATGTTATCAAGGTTGATTTGACTTAACGTAATCAAGAGTGATGTAAACATCATCTAATAATAAGAGGAGAGAGAAGACTCCTAATATGAATGTGAATCAAGTAATATACTTCCAACATGTATGAATGCACAGAATTAGGGTATGATCCTTTAAGGTGAGATCATGGAAACCCTAATTATGGTGATTAATGAATCTTAACTTATTTGAAGGCATTAATGAAAGAAATCCTCATATGTGATGATGGTATGATTTCAAAGTCATTGTAAATATGAATAGTAAACCCTAATCTAGGGTAATGTGATGTACCATGAATAGTAAACCCTAATCTAGGGTAATGTGATGTACCATGAATAGTAAACCCTAATCTAGGGAAATGTCATGATGTGAAATAGTAATCCCTAATGGTGGGATATTAATGATAACCATAATCTAGGGGGATGTGATATGAATAAAAACCCTAATTGGGAGTGATGTCATGAGAAACCCCGATTAGGATGAATAGTAAGCTTAATTATGATTTATTGAATGAGAAACCCTAGTTTTAAGTAATGTTATGAGAAACCCTGATATTATGATATGGTCTAAGACTCAATTCAGGGTAATATACCTTGATGAACCTCTAAACCATTATACTTAGACAAGAGACACATGGAGTGTATGATGAGTAATTGTTTACAATAGAGATATAATGGACTCAATGTACTCGATAAGTGTTTATTAATATATCTTGAGAATGGGGTAAGCCAAATCAATGAGTATGATGTAATCATACCATGACATGAATGAGAAGGGAACTAATACTTAGAATTGATTATCATTAGTGATATATGATGAGTATAGTAATCAAAATCAAACACTTATAATATCTTTGAATGCTCCCAAGAATGGTGGAGTAATATATTAGGGTTGAACTGATAATGTGAGCAAGAAACCCTAAATAATGAAAGGTGGGGTACACTAACCCTAAGTTTGGGTTATTCTTTTGAAGCATGGAACCCTATGCTTGAATCATGTAATAAAGAATCAGTATACCTTCTTAAAGGTAAATAAGGGGTTGAATAACCCTAATTGAATCAGATAGGGAAACCCTAACCATAGAAACCAACCATGGTGATGTAACATGGTCGTGGTAGTTTATCAGTAGCACGACCGTACAAGGTGGCATGGACGTGGTGTTCTATGATTAAATTGAAAAGAACTTGTATTGTGCTGATACAGATATAATGTGCATGTTTTCAATTATACTAGTCATGCAGGTTGTTATCAAAAGGTAATCATAGCCAGGTAAGGGTTATGATGCCACATTCATTAAAAGTATTCTTTAAGCTTTGAAAACAATGATATGTTATGTTGCCTATTAAAAGGTAACTTTTGAGATGGATAGACTGTATGAACCATGAAGACCATCTGTATTGTTACAATCAAGGTCATGCTGTTAAATGACTTATGATGATCTAAGGGTTTGAACACCCATGTTCCTAAATCATAATGATGAGATGGTTAGGGTTTGACATCCCAATGATAATTGGATGTAAAATGAACTTGATACATTTAGTATTCTTTATTTATAGCAGTTGTTTTAATGGTTTATGCTTGAAAACATGTCTGATGCTAAAAGAATGCTATAATATACTTAAATAATCAAGTATAATGATATCATGTAGAGCCCTGACCATAGATCCATCATTGTCAGAAACTAAATGATGGTGAAATAGGTTTTCCTAAGGGAACTCCTGGAGAACATCTTTTGAGTATGTGGGGGATTATGGATGTGAATACCCTTACGTCCTAATGTAGGAATTGATGTAAGATGTACCTTTAATCCATCAATCCTTCATTATATTTTTTTATGCTGAGATGATGTATCACTAATCTCTCGAGGATATCGTTAATGCCGCATCGATGAGAGATACACAAGAGATCCCTTGATGATGAAGAGAGTACAGAACGCCACTGTGACTCTAATAGGGAAGTTGCCAGAATACCCTGGAAAGCTATTATAGCAGAGACACAAGATGTCCTGCATGTTGATCCTCACTCTGACTGAGGAAGATGAGGTCATAGGAATTCGGTCCTTCTGATGACCTATGTATGGTACCGATGCGATTTCTTAATGGTCGGTTGGAGTATGAGCGGTATACCTCATTCCTCAGGGCAGAAATATGTTTGACATATGTAATCAGCCGAATAGCATAATTGCTTAAGTTGAACTATGAGAAACAATGATTGATATTACATTGTTTATAATGCTCTAGTTGAATAACTAGTATACATGTTCTTCATATTCCTTATTGAAATATGTTTGTCATTCAATTAAGATATAATTGAAATGATTGCTTAAAAGAATGTTTCTTCACTTAGTTTATACAATGTTAAACTTGCTGTTAAATGTTTCTAATTCTACTGCTTAATGTTATTCCAATATTGCCATAACAAAGCTTCTGGCGGAGAGTTATAACTCTCACTGGGACAATTATTCAATTGTCTCACCCCCGTGGGATTTGACTTCTTAGGTAGACGCCGAGGACGAAGGAATCCATCTAAGGGTGAGCAACATCAGCAGCAGCAGCAACATCAGGGACAGTAGTGATTCTCAAGTGGAGACACTGTCTGTCAAGTCTTGTAGATAGTATGTCCTATGTGTCGTCTCTGTACTCTCAGGTCCGAGGAGTCAGTAGATCTGAGGTTTTTGGCTTAATGCCTCGAGATTTTTGTATCTTGCCTTGTATAGTTATCAGGGCAATTGATGTATGTAATCACTCGACATGTGATTTTACAGAGATGTAATGATAAATCATGTTGTAAACAACTTATCTTATTTTCTGATAAAAGAGTTTTATTACTTAAAGAGCTCTTTCCAAAAAAATTTAATTTCTAGTGATTTTTAATAATTTCGCTGCTAGTTAATCGTTTCCGCATTCGTTGATCTCATTTTTTTTCGAGACAGACGTTTCAGACATGCTTATTGGGAACAACTTCCACAACTGGTTTAGGACATTGAGAATTGTTCTCAATCAAGAGTGAAAGCTCTATGTCCTAGATACACCAGAGCTAGAAGAACCCGCTCCCAATGCACCAAAGGCAGAAAGGGATGCTTATAAGAATCATACTGACGATTCCGTTGATTTGAAGTGCTTGATGTTGTGCTCAATGAACTATGAGTTGCAGAGACAACTTGAGAACATGGACGTCATTGAGATGGTTTAACATCTCAAGAACATGTATCAAGACCAGGTGAGACAAGAGAGATATGATGTCTCCAAAGCACTGTTCAAGTGCGTCATGACAGAAGGAGATTCAGTAGGCCCTCACACACTCAAGATGATTGGGTATGTGGAGAACCTAACTCGACTGGGATTCCCTCTGAGCTAAGAGTTGGCTACTGATGTGATACTATAATTGTTTCTAGAATCCTACAATCAATTTGTGATGAACTACAACATGAACAATTTTGGCAGACCACTGATAGAGTTGTTGGGCATGTCGAGGATAGCTGAGGAGAAAGACAAACTCAAATATATGATGATGATCAATAGAAAGAAGGGAAAGTCTAAAGGAAAGGGCAAGGGCAAAGCAAAGAAAGATTATGATGCTAGCTAGAAGCCCAAATCATCTTCAACTCTCAAAGCCAAGGGATGGGTGAACATGGGAGGCAAATGTCACCATTGTCATGAGCTAGGACATTGGAAGAGAAATTTCCCTCTCTACATAGATGAACTAAAGAAGAAGAAGAAGGGGATGGAAGTCTCCATTTCAGGAATTATGAAATAACTTAAAATGCTTCTTTATCTTAGGTATATGATACCAAGCTATAGATCTGACATATATGATGTGTAGGATCTGAAAAGAAGTGATAGCCTTTATGAAAGGTCCAAGAAGGAACACTCATCAACATTGGAGCAAGTGTTGCTGCCATAGATAGTAGTACCTTTTAGTTTATTTCATCCCAAAGGGCATGTAATAGAGTTATGAAATGCTATTTCATTTTTCCAATAAATAGGAACATTTTATTTCTGCATCTTGTAATAACAAGGATGTCTATCAATAAAGTTCATGTTTTCATTTCAAAGATATGATATTTTATGGCAATGCCTTATTTATCTTCTGGTACTTGGTATGCATGAGATAAAATACCTATAAGTTATTGATGACTCAAACAATAAATTAGCATTATCATCTAAACAAATTAATGATAGATCCATCTCTAGGTTCCATGTTGATGGATAAACTAGACTCTCTTGGTTAATGAACCATTACGAGATATGAATGTCTTGTTTATTGGGCATGATGACAAGTTAATCATCACTAGATGTAGTGGGAGAATGACTATTCTATTAGGTATAATAGATAGCTATTGGAGTAAATGCTAATACTTCATATATGGTATTTAATGAAATACCAATATGAATATCTTGAAATGTTCAAGAATATCATAAATGAAGAACAAACATGGTAAAAGTATTAATTCTTTAATATGATCAATGAATGAGATACTTAAAACCAAATGTTTGAGGACCTTGTGAGTAACTATGATAGTGTATCACAAAGAACTCATGATTAAGGAATAATGATGTCTAAATCAAATAAGGAAACATACTCTCTATAGTAAGATCATGATCATCAAACAAACAAGTAATCTTCTAGAATTCTTCTAAACAACAAGCTTTACACTAAATAAACATACAAAAGGAGATTAAGAATCACAAGTGTTGTGGAATCTCAAATTCCTTATGTGACAAATACATCTCATATATCTAGTAGAAAACACCTTGAGCTTGATGGATAATGATATCCTACAAAATCAATGAATTGGTCATATGACGATGAGCCAATAATCTATCTAGATGATGTTGAGGAACTAGATTTTGAGTCATGGATTGAAGCCATAAGATCCAAAATAACTTCCATGTAAACCAAATAAGGTATGACCTTAATGGTAGCACTTATAGAGATAAACCCGTAAGTGCAATTGGGTCTTAAGAGTTAAGACTGGCATGGATGACATTTGAAGAGCTGATTGGTTGAAATGAATTCAAGTGTGTTCAAGGTGTTGAACCTGATGATTTTATTTCACCAATTGCAATGTCTATAGGACATAAAGGATCATGCTTGCTATTGGAACTTGAAGAATATTAAATTTGACATATGGATATTAAAGTCGCATTCCTATAAGGAATAACATGAGGCTATGTACATGATACAACCTGAAGGGTTTTATAATTCCATTAATGCAAATGCAGTCTATAAGTTATAAGAGATTAATCAATATGATTGATTATATACAAGCATCTCAAAACTGGAGTCTTTACTTTGATTATATAGTCAAAAGGTTTGACTGATATAGCTAAATAAAGAAGGGATCTATGATTACAAAGATTTAGTGGGAGTGTATTCATATTCCACATGATGATGAGGAATAAAACGAAACTGGTGTGGAAATACCTTCTTTAAGGGAATAAAGAGAAACATCCTATGTGATAGGAATAGAGATCTATAGGGATAGTTCTCAAAAGTATCTTGACCTGATAAAAAGAGAGAGCATACATTGGCAGTATGGGTTGAAGGGTTCAGTATGTAGAGATTCAGTGGGAGAAATCTTGTCCATATTACATGGAGTTAGTTTCTCAGATGCCTAGTCTCCCAAATTCTTATGAAGAATAGGAACATAAAGATAGATTCCGTATGCATTCACAATTGGATCTATCATGTATGTAATCATCCCATTATCTTGTATGTATTGGACATGATAAGAAAATATAATGCATTCATCATCCTATATGTATTGGACATGACATGCTCATCCATGTATCTTGTATGTAATGGACATGACGAGTGGATGTCTGTCTACTTCTGGTGAGAGTCATTGGAATACCATAAAAACTTATTTAAGTACTTCTGAAGTGTTAAAGAATTAGTTCTATGGTAATAAAAGGAAGAGTTGAGTGTAATTGAGTTACAGTGATGCAAGCTTCCAAAATGACAGAAAATGATTGAAAATACAAAATATAAAAGTGAATATGAGTTCTTAAATGGAAATATTCCGAGTAAAATTAAAAGGTTGTTTCATTCTAAAAGGAATGTCGAATAACCTTGTGTTATGAACAACAGATGATACTATATGGATCTATACATTCATACAGATGAACTTGTAGATATTCCAACCATTTATGACAAAGTAGAAATACTAAGTCAAACAATGGAGGTAATTGTTAGGCAAGGAATATCAAATAGTATATTACGGCAACTCCATCTCATAAGAAATGTCATATAGTAAGAAGATGTGAAACCTGCAATATACTGACTAAAGCAAAGTGTTGCTAACTCATTGAATTAGCACTAATGCAACAGAAACATGTGGGACATGTTTAGATATCAATGAGAAAATGATTCAAAGGTGATTGGCTCTAAGTGCAAGTGGGAGTCTGTTGGATGTATGCCCTGAGAGACAATCATATGATGATTGGATTGGCATACGTCATGATTGATTTGATAAATTTCAAAGGCAAGCTTCCAATTTATTCTAGCTCAATCGATTATGAGATAAATGATGGAGCAAAATGAATGTCTAAAGAATGACAATACTCAATGACGTATGTCTTCAGGTTAAGGACCTGAACACTGAGATCATACAGATACTAAGAGTATGTACATTCTTGTTCATTTCCCAAGTCTGATGTCATTGTGGAAGGTTGATAAATGGCAATGACACATCAAGGCTAGAGTGTGTGTTGGTTGATGGAAGTGTCTCATTAGTCATGATATATGATATCAAACCAAGCACACATATACATGTTGGAGAATAGTGTATCAGATATACCCACCATGAGATTGATACATGGAACCATGACATGGTAGTCAGAATCATCTCTCATAGTGATGGTGGTGATTATGATTATTAGACCTGAAATCACTACACTCTTCGAATGTGATTGGGTACACTATGACATCATCAAACACAGTCCTAAAACATGGATTGTTATAACGGTGATGATTGGGTGTCTTTGACACATGACACAGACTGTGAGTGATAGATATGGGATTTGTCCCTCCCAAGAGAGTATGATGTCTAGGCCACTTGATAAGAGAGACTGAGAAAGGCATGTGCATGCACATGTGAATCAATATATGATATTGATGTCAGACATATCTCAGACAGTCTTCTCTAGTTCAAAAAAAATGAAGGAACGTTGAAAGAATGAAAACTCCATGCCTTGAGTTCATTCAAGATATCAGAGACAAAGGAATTATACATTCACTGGAACACCAATCATAGACTTTAGGATTGAAAGTTGTTCTACAAATTTCCTTTTCACTTGGGTAGCATTGATGTACGACTAGGTATCGCTCTTTGCTTGTGATGTCATAAGCTAGTTATGAACATTCATTGCCAACATGAAATGGGACCTATAGGGTCACACACAAAGGATTGACTTGGAAGAGGAGTTTATTCATGAATGATGTTAGGATTGATTACTAAAATGTTTAAGTACTCAATCAAACATTCAATCATTAGACTTGACTCAAAATCATCAAGTTCAATTGTTGAACCAATTGATTAGAGTGTTAGATTGATTGAGAACTGAATTGACTATATTCTGCACAATCTGGACGACCACCTGACCAATTTACTGGGTGAACTGATCAGCTCATGGCCAGTGAGATGATCGGCTCACTCTAGTGAACTGATCAGTTCACCTGCCCAAATGAGCAGGGTTGGGTTGTCACAATTTGTGAGAAAAGGTTCTCATTACACTTGTTCAATTCGATTGGGACAAGAATTAATCTTTGTGTTAATTAGAAACAAATAAGGAAAGTCAATTGCAAGCAGGTCTAGGAAGTGAAAGGACCAATTGACTGGGTGAACCAATCGGCTCACACTCCCAACTGACCAGTTCACATGTGAATGGATCGGCTCACCTTGCCAAATGACCGTTTCAGTTAGGAAATGACCGGTTCGTCTACAGTAGTGCAAATTGTTCATGGAAATTCCAGACCCTTTTACTCCCGCATAGGCTGGGAACCCTGACCCTACCCTCTACTATAAATATAGGGGTACAGGGGGATTATCTAGAGACACAACTCAGATGATTAGTTGCCCTACAAAATTGTTACCCTCTCCGGTTGTGGTAACTAAGAGAGACCAAGCAAGTTCTACCCATCCAGGGAGGAACATCGAGCGAAAGACAACTGCAAAATAGTGATTGGTTATGGGAGAGTGTGCTAGTGACTAGTACACTGACAGAAGTGGACAAATCCTTCTAGTTCATTCTTCAAGATGACGAGAGTTCCCTATAGTCTATGTGGACTATCTATAGAGGTGGGAGACTTCTTCTGCTCAGGAGGATGACAGTTAACCGTAGTTCGGGTCAAGACCAGGAGCTACACTGATGTTGTCAAAGATAGGTGGTTGAAGATCACACTTGGTTTGAGGTAATGTCATTAATCAAGCCCCAGGACCAGGTATATCTCACTATAACCATCCTTCCAATTACATAGATGTTGATGTGATATGCTGGTTGTGGGTTTATGGTCAAGTAAATTTTATTTCTTTTGCCTACTCTGACCACGTAAAACCCAATATTATGTGGTCCTTTTAGAACAAATACCAGAGGTGGTTATCAATACTTCATTACCTTTACTAATGATTTCAGTAGGTATGACTATTTTTACTTGATGAAACATAAGTCAGGATACCTTGAAAAGTTCAAAGAGTTTATGAATGAATTACAAAACCAGCCTAGCAAACAGTATTAAGGAACTTTAATCAGATCAATATGAAGAATACTAAAGCCAAGAGTTTGAGAACCTTCTACGAGCCCATGGTATTGTATCACAATGGACTCCACCTAGAACACCACAACAAAATGGTGTGTCAAAAAGAAGGAATCACACATTACTACATATGGTTGATCAATGATGAGTTTTGCTAATCTTCCAACTTCCTTCTTGGGGTATGCTCTTAAAATTACCATGTTTACACTTAACCGAGTACCATATAAGTTGATTTAAAAAACACGATATGAGATATGGTATGGGAAACTTCCTAATGTGTCTTTTATGAAGATTTGAGGATGTGAAGCTTATGTTAGGAAAATGTTTCCTGAAAATCTTGGCCATAATTCTGATAAATGTTATTTTGTTGGATATCCCAAAGAGACAGGGGGATACTATGTAACACACCAAAGCTTGGACATATTCTCTATTGGCCCTCTCTCTAAGATTTTGCTTTCTTTTCTATCCATTTTGAGTTTTATATTCAAATTGTGGAATTATTAGTGGTTTGGGGTGATTTTGATCACCATTTATGCCAACATATGGGTTTATGCACAAATACCTCAATAAATGTTTTAGTAAGGGTCTAATTGCAAATTTACCACTTGTGCAAGATAATGATAAAATATATTAGTTCTAGAACATTCCTTAGCCTTATGGAGAAATGAAGAGATAAAGGAATGAATAATAACTCCTTAAACAAGATAATTGGTATTGAATTATTTAATATGAGAAATAGAGATAGTATTGGATAATGGGCTAAAATTAATAAAACCAAGACTAGACGGTTTAAAATAGCTTGAGAATCATTTTCCTTAAGTTTAGTTTGGCTTGGAGGCCAAGTTTCATAATTTTGGAACAATAATAATTATATCACTTTAATTTTGAAAAAAAAGGTGAGTTTTCTCTAAAATATGAAACAAAATAATTAATGACTCCAAAAGTGGAAAATAATTTTAGATTCGTGATCTACACATTAAAAATAGTCTTTGGGTAAATTTTCATATAATTTGGTTAATCTTTAATATACATGTGAAGTTAAGAGAGAAAAAGTGTATAGAACCTTCAAAATATTAAATAAATGTACAAACAAAATAAACATGTAAAATTGATGGCAAATTCGTATCCAGGGCACTTAATTTGACTTGTGGTTAATCTTTAATATATCACTTTAATTGGATTTCGATATGGATAAGGTTTTGTTTTAATTAATGTCACACATAAGTAGATGCACAGATGATACCTGACCCTCAGATCCCAAATCTGGCGGCCCGCAGGTTGTCACCAACCTTGAACCCAAAACAACTAGTGTTGTGGGTATAGAAAAATTTGGATCGCAAATTTCTCCCTCAATCCTCCACCATTTTTAGTAATTTTTCATTCATGGGTTTCTTCTTGGAATTTTGCACACAACGACCCCTTACTCGATGCCTATTTCTTTGAATTCAAGAAACTCCCATCTTTAGTTATCCAAGCATTTCAAGGTTCTTACCTATTCTTCAGTTCTCATACCTCCACCGATAAATACCCATGCTCTAAGTTTTCCTGATCTCATTGTGACTCCCCTCTTTTGTCAATTTTCTCCTAATTTCCTCGCACGACTGTCGATATCCCAAATTTTCACCTCATTTTGTGGCGTCACATGTTGGGTTTTGATGGCATCAAGACACCAAATGGTCCTTGCGGTGAGTTCATTTGACCTCCTTCTAATCTTTGGTGGTTTTGTTTTAAAGAATTATCAAGAACCATGGATTTCCCCAAAATGAACTTGATTTGTTGTTCCATGGCTCATGGCAATGGTTGCACATAGGGAAGGGGATGACTCTCCATTGGATTTCTCACTTTTACCCTCTTTCTTTCCTCTTTCTTTGCTTTCCCTCGTCAAGGGAAATTCCGTCATTTTGCCTCTCTTTCCTTGTTTTGGATGGGTCAAGAATGAGATTTGACCCAGTGACATGGCCTTCTCTGATTGGGCCATGTCAGTGGGATGGTTTCTCTCTCCCTATCTCGTGCAGTCTATTTCTTATTTGGCAATTTGGCATTTTTTGATTGGCTGGTTTTATAAAAATCATAACTTTTGCTCTAGTTGTCCAAAAATTAAAAGAAAATATGTTTTGGAATAAAAAAGTGTAAGCTTTCTAACAAAAATATTTTCGAAGTTTGGTTTTGATTATTGTCGATAAGTGTTTTCTAAAAATGATTTTAATACATAAAAATCACTAAAAATATACTTTGATCATCATAACTCCAAAATAGACATAATTATATGTTTTCTTAATCAAGAGAACCTAATAAGATCAATGGCGATGTTTTTAGAGTCTAAATCAGAGTTTTGTGTGAATAGTCCAAAACTAGGGTTTTCTTTATATTAATGCATATGACAAACCCTAATACATGGGGTATGCTGCTGTAAAAGCCCCATTATAGTTTAGCCCTATCGGTTAACCCAATGAATAGGCCTTTCTTAGCCCTCATCATTCTAGGAATGCTGGTCCTAATTCTCTTAACCATAGCATGCACATCAATACAAACTCTATTATGGAGTCTATAGTTTATTTCCTCCCAAATAAAATAGAAAAGCATAGAAATACAGTGGCCCGTGTAACCCAACAATGCCTTCTTTTTGAGAAAAGAGTCCAACCAAGTCGCTTTAAGGCCAATGCTTTCACTGTGGTCGATTCCCCAAGTGTTCTTCAAGCACATCAGATCCTAGACAAATTTGGATTACTTGTAGGTATTGAATAAGTAATCATGATCCTCGTCCATGTCTTTGCACATCTAACATTTTGGATCCACATAAAGACCCCATATTATCATCCTATCAATTGTTGGTAGCTTGTATAAGATAGCCCTATATAAGGTGACACTCCACTTGGGGTTATGGAAAGAGTTCCATACCATCTTAGTCCAAGGAATGTCTGCATGAGTAACATTGTTGATCCATGGTTTCATTCTCAGGCCAGTAAGAGTGATGAGACCATCTTTATCAACAACATATTGATTCTGGACTCTAGTCCATTGTTTTCACATTCTTACCCAGATCTTAGAAGTTGTAGAATCAATACTCTCAAGAATAGGACCATATCTTTTGGCCATCCATTGTGACCAGATATTAGACTTGTCCCTAAGAAACCGGTCAAGTCTCTTCACACGAGACACCTCCATAATCCTTTTTGTATGATGAATATTAAGTCCACCACACCAAAATGCTAAAACCACCCAAGCTATTGCCATGTCCTTTACCTCCCCATATGAAGTTGGCAACCATTTTCTTCATGCCTTCAATGACAAAATTAGGAACGTCATAGACTTCACCCCGAAACCTCATAGAAAATTTTGCTTTTTGTTGTGGTCTCTTGTAAAAGCTGGATCTTTTTGGCAATATATTTACCTATTTCCAAAAAAACCCTAACACATTACTATACATTAAAAATAGGAAAAGTGGACCTTGAACTTAATTAAAGTGGTGAAAGTTGCTAATCAAAATCAATATGAGAGGTATGTGAAAATCTTTCCCTTGAGTTGGGATATTTGTGAACCAACCCTATTTTCCTTAGTGAGGCATGAACCCTATTTCATTTATTATTCTTTCTCTTGTTCTAATTGCCTCAAAAATCAAATTTGATATATTATTTCTTGGGTCTAGGAAATCCATTGCCATGTTGCAATTATGTGATGATTTATCTTGCCACATTACTATTTCTTGAGAATGATGGTTTATTTGGCTATTTTAGCTATAGTAGTGGTATTTATGTACAACCACCCATAGTTTAGGGCATGTATTATTTTGCCTTGTCAGGGGAAATTCTGTCATTTTTCCACTCTTTCCTTGTTTTTGATGGGTCAAGAACGATCTTTGACGTAGTGACATGGCCACCTCTAATTGGGTCATGTCAGCGGGCTGGTTTCTCTCTCCCTCTCTCTCACAATCTATTTTGTATTTGGCAATTTGGCATTTTCTGATTGGCCAACTTTATAAAAACCATAACTTTTGCTCTGGTTGTCAAAAAATTAAAACAAGAATAAAAAATATAAGCTTTCTAATAAAAATATTTTTGAGGTTTGGGTTTGAGCTTTTTCGAGAGGTGTTTTCTAAATATGATTTTAATACATAAAAATCACAAAAATATAGTTTAATCATCATAACTCCAAAATAGACAAAGTTATATGTGTGAAATCAATGGCAATGTTTTTAGAGTCTAAATCAGAGTTTTGTGTGAAAACTCCAAAACTAGGGTTTTCTTTACATTAATGCATATGACAAACCCTAATACATGATTATACATTGAAAATAGGAAAGTGGACCTTAAACTCAATTAAAGTAGTAGAAGTTGCTAATTGAAATCAATATGAAAGGTATGTGCAAATATTACCCTTAATTTGGAATATTTATGAACCAACCCTATTTTCTATAGTGATGCATGAACCCTATTTCCTTTATTATTCTTTCTCTTGTTCTAATTGCCTCAAAATCAGATTTTATATATTTTTCCTTGGATCTTGGAACCCCACTGACATGTTTCAATTATATGATGATTTATCTTGCGAATTTACTATTTCTTGAGCATGATGTTTTATTTTGCTATTTAGATATAGTAGTGGTACTTATGTACAACCATCCATAGTTTAGGGCATGTGTTATTTCACCCTGGGGAATGCGTTTACACTACCCCTGGGGAATGTGTTATTTCTCCCCAATATAAAATATTTGATAGGTGACTAAGAAAGTGATTACTCTCCCCTCATATATAGGTTGGGGTCCGGTAGGTGCCTCAACCCTACTTAGTTAATGTAGTCCAATTATTATCATGCATGCTACTTCTTATTATTTATTGGTTTTGGCAAGAATCTTTTGTTATATGCCTCATTCTCTTGGCCTTCTCATCTTATGAAGAACCTGTGATAACCTAGATTTTTGAGTTTTAATAACTAATACAATAATTGAGAGACAAGCATTCTATGTAATATGTCAAATACCAAATTGAGGAATTGGTAATACAATCATGGATTCCTTCACCCAAATTAGGTGATTTGAGATATGATAGAGGACTATGATGCCTAATTGAATTCAATTAGTGATGAATACCCTTACTAATTGTTTAAGATCTCATGAGACCAATCATTCATTTAGTGATCCAGTGAGTAGTCAACTAATTGCTTTTGAGGAATTGTGTACATATGAACCAATTTTTGAGTTCTAGTGTCAACTTTGACTAAATGGCCTATCATTTTCACATAATGTAATACCCTAAGTGTCACATGAAGGTGAACTTTAGGTTTTAATGTGATTGGTCAATAACCATGCCTAACCGTCGAATTTCATTCCCAAACTTATGCCACATCTACATCATGACATTATAAAGCTACACCTAAAATTTCATTGCATTTGGACCACCCAATTAGGAGATATAAGCATTTGAAATTATGTGTATAATTGCTTTGTTCTCGAACTTTAGGACCTAAGATTTCGATTTAATTGGTCAAATATGTGTCACGCAGCCCTTTGAAGCTTGGGCGCGGACCTTGGTTTAGGCCAACATTTTATGGCCGTTGATCAGCAATCCAGCGGGGGAGACTTCGTCTCCTACCTCCCGCCTTTCCCGGCCCGATCCCAACAGAATCTTCCTAACCCCAAGGCTACCTCGCACGCCTAGCTCCCACAACATTTGCACGAGATTTCTTGGAGGACATATTCTACTCCTCAAACCGAACGCAACAAACCCTACTATGTCTCCTACTATGCCCTCAGTAGAGATAACAAACCTCCGCCATCTCGTGCTTCTCAGTGGCGGCAGGACCCAGTTAGGGCTTTTCCCTCCCACGCATCCTCATGCTCATTTAAGGCCACCATCAGTTTCTCCAACCCTTCGTTCCCCTTTTCCGACAATCAATTCTGGCAAAACAACTCGGAACACCTCTCCCCCATTCCATCATCTTCTACCTCCAGAACCACCATCGCCTCACTACCGCAGAGAACCCCACATAAAATCCACCCCCCAAACATCTTCGGCTCACTGCTGGGATGCTCCGCGGCAAATCCAAATGATCCCAATCAATGGATATCCTCCAAACCTCCCTACTCCGGCGACCTCTCCATCCACAATGGCGGCACAGAGCCCCAAAGGGAGCTGCACCCACCTAGCTAGCCGCATCAATGGGGAAGAACAAGACGAAGGTGGGGGTGCATCCTTTTCACCCTAGTCCTCACAGTAGGAGCCTTAGCACCTCGCCAAAATAGAGATCTTGCTGCTCGAGCAAGCAGCAGCAGAGACTGAGAAGCGCTAGGTGATCGTGAGGAGGAATAGGATCGGGTCAGGCCAGGAACCGGCCGACCCATCACAATAGACCAGGTTCAAAACCCTTAAACCGGCCGGACCCCAGTAAAGCAAAGGAGCCACGCCACCTAGAAGACACGTGGCCAATTTTGATTGGCCCAATCAGGTAAATAATTCAGTAAATATCCAGTTCTCATATAATTTGTAGAAAATAGCACGATGATCACAAAAATGCAAATAAGGTACCTAAATTCTCAGAAAAATGCGTAGAACAATATGAAATCATAATATCAGGCTTTTGATGCACTAATAATAGTGATATCATGTAAGATGTGTAATTCTTGTTTAATGGATAATAAATAGCAAATGATGACATAAAATCATGGAAAAATATCGGTAAGTCCATAATTATGTATAGAATGCATATGATGTCAAATATGGTCATGTTGATGTACGAAACCATATAATTTGATTAATATGGCTAATTAGGGCTAATAACACTAAAGATAATGTATTAAATGCATACCTACTTAATAAATGATGAAATTCACAGAGTAAGGTCATATCAGTATATGGAACTTCAGTTTTAATTATGAGATCATAATGATGAAGTGACTCCATGTTATATGAAGATGAATCTTAATACATGTTATAAAACCCTAATCTGGGTTAACGATGTAACCTAGGGTTATTATGTGCACCAAAAAGAATATGGAACCTAATATTCAGATAATGAATCATAATCTGGAAAATGACATCAGTAAGATAAATATAAGACAATAATGCAAGTAAACATTGGAATATCCTAATGAGATAATATAAACCCTAATGAACACGACTAGGGTTAAGATGATGAGAATCTGATGACAGTATGTGGTCTTGTCTTAATCAGGTGATGACCAGACTTCTAGATGATCATGGATAAGTTAGAAATCTCTGAACTCAGGTATGTGGGTTTTTATTTAAGTATATGACTATGGTTTTCTTGCTTGCAATCATGATATGTATGTATGCTCTCTTCTATTTGCAAATATTGGATGTAGTAGCACTATATAGTACTCGATGTTTTATCACTTGTAAACATAAATGATAAGTAGATGCTTTGTAGTTATTTAAGGTGTTCATTATCCCCCTTATGAGGGAATGGATTAATGTTGGTTAGTACACCTCCCTAGAGCACACGGTGTATGAGGAATTTCCCTAGAGTACTTGGTACATGGGGATGGGCCCAATATTTATGTTTTGGTACTAGTCCACCTTGATAATGCAATTCATCTAGGAAAATGACTTAAATTGGCATATTTCGCTTAATAAAGAAGTGTTTTCTATGATTTTCTTTCCTTCTGCAAATCTTTTTCAAAATTATGAACGCCATAAATATATGTATCTTTCTGCCCATGTACACAACACCTTGTGTGTTGATTTGTTGTTTCTCGTATGTTTTAGGTTCAGAGATAGAATGGGAGGAAAAGTACAGGATGTGAGCAAGTTGTACAGGTTGTACCTATTGTGTAGATCCTAGTTTAGCATACATGTTCTTAGACTGTAGAATCTTCATTCAATATGTAACTGTAAATCATTTTGTAATAATTTGTATTGTATAAATATGAATGTTGAATGTTGAGTATGTTATGGTTGTATGTTCATGTATGCGTATTATGCTTCCGCATCGCTTTCTGATATGATTGGATGATGTTTTCAGATTCTGACATCTCATTCCCAATAGGGTTTGGAGAAATCAAAATTCGGGGACGTCACAGTTGGTATCAGAGCATGAACAATAGCTACACCTAACAATTTCTCACCATGAAACATAAAATGTAATTTCACCTTTCACTTTAAATCATAGAAACTTAGTAAGTTGTTCTATAGGAATAAGTTCTGGCTTAGCCTCTAGGTTAGAACCTAGATGTTTGAGAACTAGGTTTGGACAAGTGTCTGAAACCCTTTCCATATAGAGCTCATATGTATTGGGTAGCTACACTGGTCTACACCTTGTTCTCACCATTTCACTAGGTGACATGGCACTAGACTATCTACTGTGTGTGGGACACTCAGTTTTGCTGATTTGGTTTTGTTTTCCAATCGGCCCGAGCCTCGATAGTTTTCTATGTCGTCTGCCTTCTCGGAGAACAACTATATAATATTTTATTACCTATACGTAAATATAAAAATGTGTCCCTCACAGTGGAGAGTAGTTAGTGTTCATGCAATCTAAGTGAAAAGGAGTGACATCAGTCTAGAAGAGAGAGTAGTCTAGATTAGATGTCTACTGCCTTATCAAGATATGTGATACATAGAGTAGATGATAGAATGATAGTTGAAATAAGCATGTGGAATCTTATCTAAGTTTGATCTCTGATGGTATACGTTTCCTTATAAAGGTTTAAGTTGTATACTTGTTGAATCTAATTTTGTAGAATTTAAGAAAAATCTTGATGATGAAAGTACATTCCCTTTTCCTACTTATGAAAAGCAAAGTTAAGATAGAGATGAGTGTGCATGAGCCTCAAGCTCTTATACAAAGAGGATATCTAGTGGTAGGATGAGATATGTGGTGAACTCTAGAGAGAGTAAGACCCACAGGGAGAAGGTCATAGGACCTAGCCTCCAATATATGAGATATGTGTTAAAAAAATGTCCTACACTAGGTTACTCTCGAGTGTTGAGTTGAGTCCTTATGCATGATTCAAATCTATATGAGAGAATTGGGTAAAATAAAAGGATGGGTAGATGACCCATATGATAAAGTCAATCCTTTGGCTGAGTTAGGTCCTAGCTAGAGTGACATATTTTTTTGAATCTCATCATTAGTTGCAAGTGAGGTAATATATGAACTCTAGTTATGAGAGTATGATGATTTGTGCAAAAGATACTCAAAAATACAATTCTTCCGTCTTCTCTTTCTTAATATATGGTAATATAAACCTCACTTGAGCTATATAGATGATTTATATATGAGAAGTCACTCATATAAGCCTGATCTATTCTATATTTCCCCCCCCCCCTATATCATACCTGTACTACCCAAGATTGAAATCATGATAAGTTTGACTTTAAAATATTCTCTTACCCTTCATATGAAACATGAAAGATATGATGCTGAGATGATGGGGTAAACTTAGTATATTCTCTTTTTCCCTTCACATAATAGATGCAAGACATAAAAAGTTGAACTTGTGAATTTGATATAAATATATTTTTGGATCATAGGATATATGATCAGAAATATAGTTTGTAACTTTGATCCTTATCAATATATGCTTCTAATTTGAGTATGAATATCACACCATAGGGTGAAACTCTAATGGTCAAGCATGTTACGTAGGCCCTTCTTAAGTAGAAAAAAAAATAATTCTAGTATCAAGGGGGAAGATAAATCTCCTCTAATGTTGAAATCATTGTAAGATGTTAATGATGTTAGATTTGAACGATCTAAATACCCTAGAATATAAAAGAGTTCCTCTTGAACTTTAAAAGCATGAACAAAACCCGTATCCTTAGGGGTGATGTAATCCTAAGATAACATAATGTCATGTTACGGATAAGACATTAAGTGATGCTTCCACATATATATAAGGTGGGGTGGACACACCCAAGAAACTCTAAGACCCTAAGCTGACAACTTAGAGTGCATGCAACTATGGTGATCTTAGAACCTAAGTAATGATGATGTATATGAAGCTCGACCCCAAAATAGCCTCTTAGGGATGAGATTAGTTGAATTTCGAGGACGAAATTCCAAATATGGTGGGGTGAGTGTGATAACCTAGATTTTTGAGTTTTAATAACTAATACAATAATTGAGAGACAAGCATTCTATGTTAGATGTCAAATACCAAATTGAGGAATTGGTAATACAATCATGGATTCCTTCACCCAAATTAGGTGATTTGAGATATGATAGAGGACTATGATGCCTAATTGAATTCAATTAGTGATGAATACCCTTACTCATTGTTTAAGCTCTCATGAGACCAATCATTCATTTAGTGATCCAGTGAGTAGTCAACTAATTGCTTTTGAGGAATTGTGTACATATGAACCAATGTTAGAGTTCTAGTGTCAACTTTGACTAAATGGCCTATCATTTTCACATAATGTAATACCCTAAGTGTCACATGAAGGTGAACTTTAGGTTTTAATGTGATTGGTCAATAACCATGCCTAACCTTCGAATTTCATTCCCAAACTTATGACACATCTACATCATGACATTATAAATCTACACCTAAAATTTCATTGCATTTGGACCACCCAATTAGGAGATATAAGCATTTGAAATTATGTGTATAATTGCTTTGTTCTCAAACTTTAGGACCTATGATTTCGATTTAATTGGTCAAATATGTGTCACGCATCCCTTTGAAGCTTGGGCGCGGACCTGGGTTTAGGCCAACATTTTATGGCCGTTGATCAGCAATCCAGTGGGGGAGACTTCCTCTCCTACCTTCCTCCTTTCCCGGCCCGATCCCAGGAGAATATTCCTAACCCCAAGGCTACCTCGCACACCTAGCTCCCACAACATTTGCACGAGATTTCTTGGAGGACATATTCTACTCCTCAAACTGAACGCAACAAACCCTGCTATGTCTCCTACTATGCCCTGAGCAGAGATAACAAACCTCCGCCATCTCGTGCTTCTCAGTGGTGGCAGGACCCAGTTAGGGCTTTTCCCTCCCACGCATCCTCATGCCCATTTAAGGCCACCATCAGTTTTGCCAACCCTTCTTTCCCCTTTTCCGACCATCAATTCTGGCAAAACCACCCGGAACACCTCTCCCCCATTCCATCATCTTCTACCTCCAGAACCACCGTCGCCTCACTACCCTAGAGAACCCTGCATCAAATCCACCCCCCAAACATCTTCGGCACGCTGCTGGGATGCTCCGCGGCAAATACAAATGATCCCAACCAATGGATATCCTCCAAACCTCCCTACTCCGGTGACCTCTCCATCCACAGTGGCGGCACAAAGCCCCAAAGGGAGCTGCACCCACCTAGCTAGCCGCATCAACGGGGAAGAATAAGACGAAGGTGGGGGTGCATCCTTTTCACCCTGGTCCTCACAGTAGGAGCCTCAGCACCTCGCCGGAATAGAGATCCTGAGAAGCGCCAGGTGATTGTGAGGAGGAATAGGATCGAGTCAGGCCAGGAACCGGCCGACCCATCACAATAGACCGGGTTCAAAACCCTTAAATTGGCCGGACCCCAGTAAAGCAAAGGAGCCGCGCCACCTAGAAGACACGTGGCCGATTTTTATTGGCCCAATCAGGTAAATAATTCAGTAAATATCCAGTTCTCATATAATTTTTAGAAAATAGCACGATGATCACAAAAATGCAAATACGGTACCTAAATTCTCAGAAAAATGCGTAGAACAATATGAAATCATAATATCATGCTTTTGATGCACTAATAATAGTGATATCATGTAAGATGTGTAATTCTTGTTTAATGGATAATAAATAGCAAATGATGACATAAAATCATGGAAAAATATCGATAAGTCCATAATTATGTATAGAATGCATATGATGTCAAATATGGTCATGTTGATGTATGAAACCATATAATTTGATTAATATGGCTAATTAGGGCTAATAACACTAAAGATAATGTATTAAATGCATACCTGCTCAATAAATGATGAAATTCATAGAGTAAGGTCATATCAGTATATGGAACTTCAGTTTTAATTATGAGATCATAATGATGAAGAGAATCCATGTTGTATGAAGATGAATCTTAATACATGTTATAAAACCCTAATCTGGGTTAACGATGTAACCTAGGGTTATTATGTGCACCAAAAAGAATATGGAACCTAATATTCAGATAATAAATCATAATCTGGAAAATGACATCAGTAAGATAAATATAAGACAATAATGCAAGTAAACGTTGGAATATCCTAATGAGATAATATAAACCCTAATGAACACGACTAGGGTTAAGATGATGATAATCTGATGACAGTATGTGGTCTTGTCTTAATCAACTGATTACCAGACTTCTAGATGATCAAGGATTAGTTAGAAATCTCTGAACTCAGGTACGTGGGTTTTTATTTAAGTATATGACTATGGTTTTCTTGCTTGCAATCATGATATGTATGTATGCTCTCTTCTATTTGCAAATATTGGATGTAGTAGAACTATATAGTACTCGATGTTTTATCACTTGTAAACATAAATGATAAGTAGATGCTTTGTAGTTATTTAAGGTGTTCATTATCCCCCTTATGAGGGAATGGATTAATTTTGGCTAGTACACCTCCCTAGAGCACACGGTGTATGGGGAGTTTCCCTAGAGTACTTGGTATACGGGGATGGGCCCAATATTTATGTTTTGGTACTAGTCCACCTTGTTAATGCAATTCATTTAGGAAAATGACTTAAATTGGCATACTTCACTTAATAAAGAAGTGTTTTCTATGATTTTCTTTCCTTTTGTAAATCTTTTTCAAAATTATGAAAACCATAAATATATGTATCTTTCTGCCCATGTACACAACACCTTGTGTGTTGATTTGTTGTTTCACGTATGTTTTAGGTTCAGAAATAGCATGGGAGGAAAAGTACAGGATGTGAGCAAGTTGTACAAGTTGTACCTATTGTGTAGATCCTAGTTTAGCATACATGTTCTTAGACTGTAGAATCTTCATTCAATATGTAACTATAAATCATTTTGTAATAATTCGTATTGTATAAATATGCATGTTGAATGTTGAGTATGTTATGGTTGTATGTTCATGTATGTGTATTATGCTTCCGCATCACTTTCTGATATGATTGGATGATGTTTTTAGATTCTGACGTCTCATTCCCAATAGGGTTTGGAGAAATCAAAATCCGGGGACGTCACAGAACCTATATCCATATGTTTCATTGTTGTTCTTATCTTTGTTTTTCTTTCATTATCTTTGACACATATCTTTCTTCTTTCTTTTTTTGGGTGCTTTCCCAACCACCCAGGGTTTAATCAAGGTGTGGAACAAGATCAAGGAGAACATAGCTTTTGGCGTGGACCTCGCTCTTGCAGATGTTGCTTTGGTGACAAGACTTAAAGTAGTTTATACTTCCCTCTACCTAGATCCTTTTGATGTAATTTACATGTAAACCCATAATGGGAGATATGATGAAATTTTGTAATCTTTTGAAAAATTGAATATAGTTATCATTTTTATTCAACTACTATACACTTTGGTCTTTTGTGTATCATTATATAAAGATTTAAAAAATTTACACATGTTCTAACTTACCTTTTAGTATGTTTGTGATAGATGTTTTATTCTTCAAATTTTTAGTAAAGGGATGATTTTAATCTATTACAACATGGTATCAGAGCCCATGGTAGTCAGAATCTGACTATTTCAATGTTGTCTCCCTCATTAGAAACCATGCCTTACGTAGTTTCCCCTTTAAGTGACATGTTTTTTGATCTATGCAATCCTTGAGATGATGAAAGTTGATTTAGGATACTATGAGTTTCACATTTGAATCGTGATGTTTAAACCCGTGTACAATTAAAAGATGTAAGTAACCATATTATCTTGAAGTTGTTTAGATTTGTCTTTAGGCTGCTACTATGATATGAAGTTGATAGAAAATGTGTCTAGAAAGGATCAGGGTTCGAGGGCCGGTAAGATTTTCTTCCATACCACTTGCTTCATTTGTGAGGACTCCTAGATCCATATGATACATGTCTGGCCTCTGCTGATATAGACTATCCAAAATAACATGCTTTTAGGCAATAGTAACCTTAGACATCTGTGTTGGATATCTTTGGGAACCTTTATATGTTGACCTTGTGACTTTGTTTTGAGGATGGATACCTATATAGTTCCTTTATGTCCCTTAGGACCACATGTTTGGTCAGTCTAACCATAGAACCCAGACTTTGAAGTTTGGTGTTTAGTAAGCTATTAGAATGTGTAGTGGAAGCATGATGGATCTTATACATGGTTTAGTTGGACTCACCCTTTACTTATAGTTTAATTTGGCTTGGTAGGTCAAACATTTTAAGGGGTGGAGAGTAGTTGGTTATTGATGCTTGGGTGGTTAGATTTTTAGGACGAAATCCTATTTAAATGGATGGAGTCCTACTGTAAATACCAAGTCTCTACTATAAAACATGATAAACAAATACACCAATTGTGTGGCAGCAGAAGAAATAAAACTTGACTTTATTCAAAATGTATAAAGAGTACATTAGAAAATTTCCTTAAAGGAAGTACAACTTTATACAAAACATAGGATCTAGGTAGAGGAAGACTTAGACTAAGCCAATATTGTCTCCAAACAAAACAACTTAATATATAAAGGCAACTATGACCATGCAAGCTATATGTTCCTCTTCTTCTTGTCCTATCCTTAGCCTTAGGTTCACCAAGCATCCATGCGCACTCTGATCCTAGCCTGGATGGTTGGGGTCATCCAGCAAGAGAAATATAAAGGTATGTGTTATTCAAGAGAAATAGGACAATATAAAAGATTCTCTACAATAAGAGATTTCAAAAGAAATGAGGCAAGTATATGAATATGAGAGAGAAAACTGCCATAATCAATCACCACAATAATAATCACATAGCATGAATATATTAAGACACAAACTCATCTCAATGTAGGGTGAGGCACCTACTGGACCTCACTAGTGGCAGGGGGACTAAAACCCCAGTGCCTAATATAAAATGGCAGGGGGACTAAAACCCCAGTGTCCGGCAGGAGGACTAAAACCTCAATGCCCTATGGGTGGTTTGTACTCATGTACACTACATTGTCATTTGGCCTAAAATACATCATGCTTAATAGTCACTTGGTAGTATTGAGAAGTATAACAAGATTGCAACATTTCAAAATGGGAATAAAACCCAAATAATCAATCTCAATAAATGGATGAGCCAACATTGGCCATAGTAAGATTCAAGAGTACAATTAAATGAGCCACATAAGCAATAGAAGCATCCCACAAATAAGGAGCCAAATATAGGCAATCACAAGATCCATATAATTCAATTAGATGAGCCATAATGGTAATAAAAGAATCAAATAAGTAAAGAGCCAAATAAATTCATGTAGAAGGATAACAAGGCTAGCACATAATGAAGGTAGGGATGGATAAAAGCCCAACATAAGGATATGTGTGATTTGCACATATACATTCCACATTCATCATTCATTGATAAATAATAGGATTCACATACATAGGGGCCACATACTAAAATAGGCTTCACATACCTATTCTAATTAATTACCATCACATTCACCAATCTGATTGTATCACCATTTCATTTTCCCCTAGTTGCAAACATTATCATGTATTAGGATGTGTTAAGCATAAAGATATAAAGAAAACCCCATTTTTAAACATTTTTAGGGAAACCTTCGATCTGAGACCCAAAACTTAGACCAAGAAATTACTTAGACTTTAGTGATTAGAAAAACATATTTTATTTTACAAATTGGACTTAAAATGAATTACTTATGAATTTTAGAACATTTAAATCATCAAAAGAGTATCTTAGGGAAACTTTGAAAAATAATCTGGAATGAGGCTTCAAAAACCACAAAATTGGATTCTACTCGAAAAATCCTTTCCAACGACTATTCATTTATATTTTTCTGATGTCCGAGTGATTTTCTATGAATTAAACAAGACTGATCAATTAATTGCTAAATGGGTCAAAAAGCAAGGTTTCGAATGACGAATCTGCCCTTGGCAAGAGGATCAGGAAGGAAGGGCGCGCTAGGGCAAAATGGTAAAAAGCACCCGAGCTTCTTCAAGCTCGGGGCACAGCCATGGCGCCGTGGATGTAGCTAGGTAGTTTGGGCGTTTTTGCGTTTCTCCACCAAAACCGTCGTGTAGGTACTCGAAACGAAGAGAATCGAGAGACGAACTCACCAAACCAAATGATTTAGACGTTGGTTCCTCCTAGCTACGTTGAGAGGTGCCACAAACTCAGATGGAAAAGCTCCTCGCTGGCCGTTTCCCCTACTTCCTCAGACAAAATTGGTGGTGTGGGAAAGTTGCTAAGGGGCCGACGGATGTGTGTAGCTGGTCATATATAGATGGGAAAGTCAGAGGAGTCGAAGAGAAGGTGGAGGTGAGGAGCTACGGTTGGCCACAAATGGTGTTTTTCCTACAGTGCATGGGATGTGAAGAGACTTGGCTCATTCGATGCAGGAGGTCCTCACGAACTCGTGGGCGAAGAAATCTCTGGAAAAGGTGAAGAGACGAGGGAAAACAATGGAGAGGAAGCGAGCCGCGTCTTCCCGGCTACTGTTCGGTTAATCCAAGGTAGGAGACAAAGCGCCTACCGTTGGATGGGATCCTCGTCCAACCTGGACCATTGGATGGAGACCCATGGTAGGCCAAGCGTGCGTGATAGTCATTTAAAGGCTGAACTTAGGCTTAAATGATGCAAATCAATGATATATCGATGGCTATTAAGTCACACTATATTAAAAACTTGTTAAATGCATTTGGAAGGTCAAATGAACTCCAAATGACCTCAAATTTTAACCCTAGGTTGCTAATGACGTCTAGATTCATTCTATGGAATTAGATTTGTGTTTCACCCAACCTTTGTCATCTAATAATTATTTTTATTATTAAAGCATATATTAATATAATGCTTGAGCAAATAATTATGTGTTGCTTTTATAAGCAACTCTTGGTTCCCAAATTCGAGATTTGGAGTCCAAGAGTTCACCACTCACTAATATCATTTATTTGCAAAATTAATTAGCCCATAATAAGAGTGAGGTATGAAGGTGGGTTATTATTCAACATTTTAATTTACACTATATTAAAAGCGTATAAAATTGTTTTGAGGGGTCAAACCAACTCCAAAAGCCACCAAATTTGAACCATTAGCTCACATTACAGACTAAAACAATGCTATGCAATTACTTTATCGTTTTACTCATTATTTGGCCCTTAATAAATATATTTCTCATTAAAGTGTATATTAATATATTAAAATGAATGAGTTATATGAAAAGACTTCTTTTAATGGATTACATGAGTGAATTTCGAGATATCATCCATTATTAGCTTTAAGAGCAAAAAAACACCATAATTTTCTATTTATATATATTATTATCATTTTTTAGGAGAGAGAAGGAGATTAGGTTAATTACACTCATAATTAACTCAAATACACATTATTACTAATATATTTATCCAAAAAGCTCCAAATAAACATTATCCACTTATTTGCTCTCTTAAGTGTACATTTTGCATATTAAAACCCCAATTATTTCATTGTGTGGGTTATTTATGCAAACACCCCTCCATTTATATAAATGAGGGAAAAAGGTAATTTCAACCTTGAATTGTGTTCAAATTGCACAAGGAGTCCAAAAAGAATATAAAAGAAGGGAAATTTATGAAATTAGTCCAAAAGGACTTGAAAGAAATGAAAAGATAGAATATGGGTAAATTGTAGGGAAGACCCTGAGATTCAGTATGTTACACCTGCATCATTCTGAAATCTAGTTACTCTAAATCTAGAAGACCTAACTCCATGACTAGGAGGTTAGTATGCTTGAATCCTTAAAATTAACCAAACAAAGTTATAGTTGTAACACCACATGCTTGTGAACATATAATGGTCATCTAATGAATAATTCATATGTATGAACCCTAACGAATATTTAATGCACATAATAAGAGTAACTCACATATTAATCCTAATTATTGATACATATGATGCTAACCATGTTATCAACAAATAAACCCTAATAATATGATGAGCAAGATAATTGTAACCTAATGTTAGACTTAATGCATTCTGTTATCTATGATAATTTTGCATTTTTACTGGTGATGACTTGATTTGTAATTGGGTCATCACAGGAAGTAGGAACACTCAATAGGTGGTAATTTGCATATCAACCTTACATCTTAGGTAAATTATAATTTGTACCAAAATTGGTGCACAAGGTACTAACATTATTCAAACAAGTTCAAACTTGGTATTTAGGCTTTCCACAAGCCACCACTTAGTATCATTCTCTTTATTACAATGCTAAAACACTTAGGGCATGTTCAACATGTGACATATTGCAATGTAACCCCTCATCTTGGGTAAATTGCACTTTGGTCCAAAACAAAGGAACATTGCTCAAATGGCATTCAATCAGAACCAAACTTGGAACATAAGTGTGTCACATGATAACAAAACACCTTAGAGGATTATATTAAATTTATAAGCACCTTACTTAGCCAAAACAAATAGGGTTAGGTCAGGGTCATTACAATTTTCATGCACATCAACCATCTTGGAGGAAGGAGGACGCCCCATAATAGTTAGGAGGTGAAGAAGGAGGATCTACTTCAAGCTCTATGGAGTCCTATCCCCTTCTTCTCATTTCTTTTACATTTTCTTTTATTATGTCTAGCTAAGCCCCTAGTGGTGGGATGTTTGGGGTAAAAATTTGACTTTGATACCATGTTGGGGGAGATTAATTTGTAATGAACATTATTTCATTCTATGATGATTGCCTTTTCTTCCATCTCATTTCCCATGATCTTGCATGTGGTTTTTTCTCTTAAACTTAAATTTCTTGCTTTGTGATGTTTGATGACACTTAGCTTCTAGGAGGAATTGGAATGCATGTGGCAATCTTAGGCATGGCTCCTAGGTCCAATAAGTGGATCCCTAGATATCCCCCTTTGTTTCTAAATGCAAATACCTCCTACAAGTGAGTATGGGATCTAAGTAACTAGTGTAAGTGTGATTAGAGGAATTGCCTAGAGCTTTCTAAAGGCTAGGTGGCTAGTAGCATGAGGTGAAAAACCCTCATCTGTACCACCATTCCTACCCTTGTCTCTCAATTACCCTAATACCACTTACCCTAGAGACCTAGACTTGACAAGTCCTACTAGAATTACACTGAACCATAGTTCTCCAACTAGTAGTATATGGTACATTCTAATATCACTTGCCTTGTTGTTTGGTTTGGTAATCTAGAGTGAATTGTGATAATTGCATGCCATGTTGACACCCCCAACTAATATCAAAGAACATTTCCAAATGACCCACCTACCTAATCCATAGCTTGAAGCCCACCTTAATCTTCTTGCTTGTTAATGCTAGTTTAGCTTAATTGTCTTTTCTTCTTCTAATTAATTGCTTAGTCTTGCTAGTTAGGGTTAATCTAGATCCTTGCTTTCTTTAGTGGTTAACTTAGTTCTTAGTTGATAATTTCTTTTCTAGAGTAGAGTAGATCATCTTGCTCTTGCTTAGTCGATTATGTAATATAGCTTCTTAGATCCAACTTGCTTAGGATAACCTAGTATTTGGTAATCTAATTTCATATTGCCTTTACTTGCTTGTTGTGTAGTGTAATCAAACCAAAATGATTTTAAACCCTTAAACCATAGTCTTTGCTCTAGGAACGTAGCCAATGCTAACTTAGCTCTAGTACCCCCTCTGTCACTGAGGATCGACCCCTATAGTTTCCGGTTATCTTTACCACAATAGTACCCCGAGCGCTTGTGAGTGACCTATTTAGTATTGTGATTGAGTCTTTTTAGGGTTTCTATAAATATTGAATGATCCCAAGTGTGTTCAAGTTTTGTGGGACGCATCTAATCAAACCCAATTGGTTAGTGTGTGCACCACTGGCTCATATGCAACAATGAGAAAGATAATTGTAACCTAATGTTGGACTTAATGCATGCTAAGAAGATATATGTGAAGAATAACGATTATTTTAACGTAAACCCTTAGTTTTAATCTTCTAACCTTAATATATGAATCCTTAATGACATTCATGATACATTAATGACATTAGGTGACATACTTAGATAATATACTTTGATACACACAAATGACATATAATCACCTAATCATAGATTAATCAAGTCATCAATATGTAATGCATATCACCTTGTTCTCTAATACACACCAAATTAATATCCTAATCATGACTTAGTATGCTAATCAAATCGTTAATATGTAACATGTTTCACCTTGTTCACTAAAATACATACAATGACTTAAATATGGATAAGAAGTAACTTGACTCACATATACATCCATGAAAGGATAATGTGGAGTTAATTGTGCGTAATCAATGATAAAAAGTGAATAAATATGAGAAAATGATTAATGATGGTATTCATGTGAGTAAAAGAAGTATTGTGATAATGAATAGTTGTTTAATATAGATAAAAGTAACTCATTTGACATTATTTGTATTAATTGTATATTTAATAAAAAATTGGATAAAATGTCTTATTTCATGTAAAATAATGTGATATAATTCAATATTGTGATAACATGAGGATAATGAAGTCTAAATCCAAATTATTAAAGATAATGATCAAGAATATTGAGATAATTCAATGAACCCTAATTGTGCTTAAAATTATTAATGATATATATATATATGCTTTCTTGCATAATAATGAAATATAACTCTTCTAGAAATAAAGTGATATGATAAGAAACAACTAGAAGAATAATAATGATAATGTAATATCATAATAAATATAATGCTAATGAGCCAAAAATATTAATAATGTTAAATCTCATAAAAGAACTCTTAAAAGTGGAACCCTAGGTGATGCTTGAAAATCACTACTATAGAACATGCCTTTAGCATCGGTTAATTAAGGGCTTTTAGTGTCGGTTTCCAAGTGACACCCAAGTGGGTGCCGCTAAAGGTGGACCCCTTCGGCATCGGTTCTGAACCGACGCCAAAATGCTTCCCGCCATCGAAAACGCGCCAGCAAAAGGACTATAGGCGTCGGTTGTTTACTAAAACTGACACTATAGAATTATTATAGATGTCGGTTATTAAAAGAACTGACATCAAAATGCTTCCCGCCAGCGCTAGCAAAGGGCCTATGGGCATCAGTTTTTTAATATAACTGACACCATATCATCATATCCCCTGCCTGCCACCACGGTCGTGCTTCCCAGCACGGCCGTGGCACCTGATCACATAGACGTCGGTTTTAGGTCAAAAACCACCGACGTATGTCTTAGGTGTGGATTTTTTTCAAATAACTAACGTCACAATGCTTCCCGCCACCAAAAAACGTTCTAGCAAGGGCCTATGGGCGTCGGTTTTTAAATATAACTGACGCCATATCATGTGAACCGACGTTAGTTTTGTGCTAATAACTGACACCATATCTCTTGCCTTCCACCACGACCGTGCTTCCCAGTAGGGCCGTGGTACCTGGTCACATAGATGTCAGTTTTATGTCAAAAACCGCTGTCGTATGTCTTTGGTGTTGGTTTTGATCACATAACTGACACCTATGTTTTGATTTTTTTTTCTTATCAGTTTGCAGGCTTGCTGTATGGCTGGTCAGTAGGATGAGAACCTGCAGTTCAATTCTGAACTTTAGGTTTACGAAATCCATTGATATCAGCCAACAACAGGCCACAAACCTGCAAAATTAACAATATAGACAATATTATATATATGTGATTCACACACATGTATAAGAACATTTAATTCATATTATCTTTTCATCACACACATGTAGAAACCAGTAGCATTCTGCAGTTCCATTCATTTCATCTCTTTTCACATTCACACACATGTAGAAACATTTATGTATTGATCATCTTCACACAAATATGACAATTCATAAAAATTCATTCAAATTCACACAAAAATAATTATGAGAACAAAGTTATTCTTTATTCATCATTGTCATCATTGTCAATAAAATTATATCTAAAAATTTCCACTATTTGTAGGGATTTTGCCCATTCTTCTCTTACAACATCTAATTCATCTATCGTATAGGGAGCATGTACATCAAAACGCTTTCCACTTGTGCTAAAGTTAGTAGTTTTAAAGACCTACAAAGAGAATGACGTATATATATAATTAATAATATATAATTAGATTGATATATTTCATATTATCTAATGAGACTATGTATAATACCTGTTGTATCTTATCGATTTCCATTACGGCATGTTTGATGATTAGGTCTATAAATAGCATCATATAGTAGGCACATGCCCAACCGTTGTCTTGTGTAGCACACTATAAATTAAAACATACAAATATTCAAAAATACAAATAAACATAGTTCACATAAATAATATATACATTAGAGTAAGGAAATTACTTTCGCATTCTCCCAAATTAGTGACATATTCTTTTTCCTGGGGACCTTTCCTCCATCTTTTTTGTACTCTTGTAAAGCCCAACATATGTTAATGTAACCCATTAAATTGCATAATTAAATAGTAATGCAGTAATAGATGTTAACAGATATAAAAACATGAAATATTTCTCACGAGAATAATGGCCTTTTAATTGCATGCCCATATAATGTATCCAACTCATTCCCTACAGGATCTAGATAATAGACAGTGAACGCCTTGGGGACAATAACTAGTAACTCCCAATGCCTACCACTACAGGTAAGAAAGTAGAAAATTAATAACTCAAAATCCATAATAAAAATGTAATTTGCTTAAGTCCAAATTATAAGCAAAGTAAATTGACTCGACATTGAATGGAGCTATTATCACCGTCTTATTATTTTTACCAAAATATTGAAAAGCATCACAATAGTATGAAGTAACTGAAGAAGGGTATGTATCTACAAGACTAATCAAAGATGGAACCAAAAATCCCACATGGGAAAACCCAAAATCTGTACATATCTTGTGTAAGTGGCTGCAAAACATGTATTACATATGCATTAATATATAAGAAACAAGATCACTGTATATAAAACAAGGTATATGGAAGTATAAACAAGATCTCACCATATCCACAACTCTATCATAGATGTGTTCAACCATTCATAACTAAACAACTCCAAAATATCTTGTATAAATATCTTGTTTTCGTATGATTGACCTGCATTAATATGTACATATGCAGAACTTGTATTATATATGCATTAATCTGTATGCTAAATGTGTATAAATAGATTTTTATCGTATGATTTACCTGCAGCATCCTCCTGAATAGTAATAATTATAGGGTAATTTGTATCATGTTCGCTGATCCATACTGCCACACCCCTATAATTAGGACCTATCGAGGCGTGTAGGTCCCTTGGAAGCCAACTTGGTAGTCAAGGAGGTGGAGGCCGAGATGTAGTGGGTCTCATCTTTTTGACCTGTACATATAATTTCAGATCAATCGACTCATATATACACACTAACAAATTAAAGTAATGGAAATTTATCATACAATATCAGTATAGAGGACATCCGCTTCGGGTCACAATATTACTCTGCCTACTGCCTCACCAAGTGTTTCAACATCTGGGTGTGCATGAGGTAGCGCAAGATCCGTCCAGTCAGGGAGTACATGTATCGGGCTCACACGTACCACACCATATGGTACTGGATACCCATGAAACATGCACCCTTTAAGGGGTGGGTAAGTCAATGCCTCTGCAACGATATATTCTTGACTTTTTAGTCAGCATGTCTTCAACCCCTACAAATTTACATAAAGAGGACGTGTTATATGCATATATACACAAACATATCATTTTGAAAAGACTAGCTATTATTTCATAAAAATACTTACATAGGACATGCTAGGTGGTGGGTCTATAGGATTACTCCCAACCTCTACAGTACGAGTAGTAGGAGAAGAGTGGCCCGCCACAGGTACTGTCTGAGTGGCAGTATGAGACACCTTCCACTTGTTAATTGCTTCATGGAGTCTCTGATCAAGTACTTCCTCGACTTTCCTATTAATTAATGAATCTACCTATACATGGATAAAAGAAACGCTAGCTTCTGATTATTGAATTCCCTTTCGTAATAATATTCTAAAATAACACTACTACAGAACACGCCTTTGGCGTTGGTTGTTTAACCCCCTTTGGTGACGGTTTTCAAGCGACGCCTATGTGGGCGCCGCTAAAGGTCGAACTCTTCGGCGTCGGTTTTCTAATCGACGCCTATACGATCCATAGGCGTCAGTTATATATAGTTGGCCGATGTCTATAGGGTTCGCGCCACAAAAAAGGGCACCACCTAGGACACTTTCTGCGTCGGTTAACAACTGAACAACCGATGCCATACTCCCAGACGACACGGCCGTGCTTCACTACATGGCCGTGTTTAGTACTATAGGCGTCGGTTTTATACGAATAAGCGACGCCTTTTCCACCACGGCCGTGCTTTCCTACACGATCGGGTTGTTTGTCATATTAGGCGTCGGTTTTTATCCAATAGCTGATGCTATATGCCTTTGATGATGGTGTTCTATAAATAACCGATGCCTATAATTTAATTCCACCACGTCCGTGCTTTCCTGCATGGTCGGGTTGTTTGTCATATTAGGCGTCGTTTTTTATCCAATAACCGACGTTGTAGGCCTTTGATGACGGTGTTCTATAAATAACCGACGCCTATATTTTAATTGTTTTTTTCTTATCAGTTTACAGGCCTGTTGTGGCTGGTCAGCAGGATGAGAACCTGCAGTTCAGTTTTCTGAACTGTAGGTTTACGACATCCATTGATATCAACCTACAAACATGCCACAAACATGCAAAATCAACAAATATTTTTTCACATAAGTAGATACATTCAGACATCAATTCAATTCTCACATTCACACATGTAGAAACATTCAAATACATGTAGAAACATTCAGAAATATTCATTTACAAAATATCATTCAGCATCGCTATCAGCATCCCAATTATATCTTACAATCGCCACTGCTTGTATGGCTTTTACCCATTCTTCTCTTACTTCATTTAATGCTTCCATCGTATATGAATCATGTACATTTTTTAAGCGTTTACCTATAGTGTGGTCATTTTTAAACACCTGCAAAGAGAATGATGTATATATATAAGAAATAATATAAAAATAAGATTGATATATTTCATACTAACTAATGAGACTATATATAATACCTCATGTATGGTATTAATATCCAATGCGGCATGTTGGATAATAATATGCATAAATCGCATCACATAGTATGTGCATGCCCATCCGTTGTCTTGTGTAGCGCACTATAAATTGAAACATACAAAATATAAAAAAAATACAACTAAGCACAGTTCACATAAATAATATATACATTGGAGTCGGGAACTTACTTTTACGTTATCCCAAATTATTGGCTGGTTCTTTCTCCTTGGGACATTTCCTCCAGCATTTTTGAATGCATCTAAACCCCTACATGTTAATATAACATAGTAAATTGCATAATTAAATAGTAATGTAACAACAAATGTTAACGGATATAAAAATGAAATATTTCTCACCAGAATAATGGCATTCTCATTACGTGTCCAATTTTAGTGTTCAATGTACTTCCCGCAGGATCTAGATAATAAACAGTGAACGTCCCAGGGACAATAACTAGTAACTCCCAATGTCTACCGCTAGAGGTAAAAAAGTTAAAAATTAATAACTCAAAATGCACAATAAAAATGGAATTTTCTTAAGTCCAAATTATAAATAAAGTAAACTTACTTGACATTGAATGGAGCTATTATTATCGTCTTCTTTTGCTAACCAAAAAATTGTAAAAGCATCTATACAGTATTGTTGAACACTATCAGGGTCTTTAGCTACCATATTAATCAATGATGGAATCAAAAATCCCACATGATCAAATGCAAATTGTTTGCATTGATCTTCGACTAAGTAGCTGCGAAACATGTATTACATATGCATTAATATATAAGAAACCAGATCACCGGATCTTACACAAGGTATATGGATGTATAAACAAGATCTCACCTTATCCATGTCTCTATCATTGATGTATTCAGCCAATCATACATAAACAACTCAATAATATCTTATATAAATAAAGAGCTATCGTATGATTGACCTGCATAATTTGCTTCTAAAGAAACAATTATAGGGCAATGTATATTATGTGCCCGTAGCCAACATGCCATTCCCCTACAAGAAGGACCTAACGGGTATTTTAGGTCAATTGGAACCCAACTTGGTAATGCAGGAAGTGGAGGTGGAGGCCTAGGTGCTCCGGGTGTCTTCTTTTTAACATGTATATATAATTTCAGATCAGTTGACCTCATATATACACATTAACAATCTAAAGTAATGTAAATTTATCTTACAATTTCACTAGTGTAGACGACATCTGTTTTGGGCCACAATATCACCCCGCCTTCTGCCTCAGCAAGTGTATCAATATCCAGGTGGGGATATGGCAATGAAGCTTCCCTCCAATCGGGTAACACACGTATCGGGCTCACATGAACGTATCCCTGTGGCATTGGAGTCTCGTGAAACATTGCCCCAGGAAGGGACGGGTAAGCCTGTGCCTCTGCAACAACATAGTATTGCATTCTTAAGCGGCATGGCTTCAATGCCTACAAATTTACGTAAAGAATATTATACATATATACATATCATCTTGAAAAGACTAGCTACAATGTCATAAACAATACTTACAACAAATGTGTTAGGCGGTGGGTCTACAGGATTACTTGTAATCTATACATCAAGAGAAGAGTGGGTCTCCATAGGTTGATTGGAAACCTGATATGCCTACCACCGCAACAATTCTTCCTTGACCTTCTCAGCAACTATATCATTGACCTTCTTGGAAACTATATCCTCGACTCTCTTATTATCCTATACATGGATAAAAGAAACATTAGCTTCTTATTATTGAATTCCCTTTTGCAGTAACATTCTTAAAAAAGAATAGATTACCTCTTCTTGTGAAAGTCCCGCTCTGGGTTTGCGCTGGGATGGCCCAAAGAATGCTTTGATGCCTACACCAGTGCCTGCACCCCTAACACGTCTAGGATGCTCTGGGTTACCCAGAGCAACTGTCAATTCATCCCTTATGCCCTGAGGGATGAATGTGCCTTGTTTCCTCTGCTCGTGCAGCTCCCGCTAATCACCATCAACAAAAATTGGTAAGTTAACACCACAAATAATCAATATTCAAACGATTGCTCTAACAGTTGTATTTTACCATTTTTGCAGCCGCCTCAGCAGTTACGGGATTCTTTATTTCACCCTTCTTGTTTTGCGTCCCAGCTATCTAGATATCATGGCGAGGTATGGGAGTGGCAGACTCCTGAGTAGCAGCAGACTCCTGAATAGCAGCAGCCTCTGCCTGTAGTCTTTGGCGAACGCTTACATAGCCCTTTGGACCCATATTGTGGTCATGCACATTTAGTGCACGCCTTGCTTTTTGCGCCTCACTGAGGGCCTAGTTAGTATGCACATTAATGATTTGGTTAGTAGCACTAAATGTTAATCTTGAATAGGTGAATACAATGTATATTAATTAAATTGGGAGTGATGCCTAATACCTTGAATTCTTTAGATTTTCTTGAAGCAACAAAATTGTCCCAATCTTCTTTGTCCAAGAAGTTCCACTGTTCAAGGGTTGACTTCTTCTTCTTATCACCATCTTTTATGTATTCTTTGTTGAGATTTGTCCTATAGTTCCTAAGCATCTTTCCAGCGCATTGCATCACGCTTTTACGATGCAACTTCTCATCCAACACAAACAAATTATTTAAAATAGAATTCTTATTAACTAGTATCCAAAAATAGAATTGCAAATAATATAATTTGTAATCTACAAAATAGAATTGCAAATAATAATAACTCACGCATAAATCCTTCCATATCTAGTCTTTCTTCCCCTGAGGAACTTTATGCCAATTATCATACTTAACACCACAATGGCTTCGAGTGACACACCCAAGATAATTTACAAAATTATTGCGGTTCACTCCAATTGCATTTCCTCCATTATCAAACTCCACAACCAATTTGGATCCACTGCCACTTAGCGCTATTAACTTCTTCAACAGAGTGATGCCCCTTTTCTTGTTAAGTGTTTGGTGTTGCACATCAAGTTGCTCCAGTGCTTCAGTGGGTACATGTGCATCATCAACCAAAAATTTGACAAAAATAAACACACTGAATTAGCGCAATATAGAAATATGGGATATATGACATAACTAGAAGATAATGAATTTTATAGAAATACAGGATATGTTTCTAGAACTTACATTGGTATCCTCGCCATGCTCTTCATGGACAACATGCTCATCATGGACTTCATGCTCATCATGGACATCATGCTCATCATGGTCAGCCATCTGAAAATGTCATTAAAAAGGCAAACATTTAGCATTTGTATTAACTAGAAGATAATGAAACATCAAATCTGAAAATGATATTGATATTAAAAAAGCAAACATTTAGCTTCATTAAGATTGTTTGCAGGCATTAGGTACATGAAAAGGATCTAAAATCCAAAGCCCTAGAATGGGTCAACTTCAAGTCAAAATGGCTACAAGTGTGCATTTTGGGTTTTCTATGTAAACGACCTTAGAACATCTATGTAATCACTTATACTGATGAATTGACTTGTAACTTAGAAGAGAAAAATGTTTGGGACAAATTTCACCAAGTGCTAATCACTTTAAATGCAAATTAGAAAATGGATTACAGGCACTTGGTTGGTCGAGTTTTCCTGGATTGAAACTCGACCGATCATCCTTGGTCGATTTTATGAAGATTGCATCGGTTGAGTTGTGCACTCACAGAACTCGACCGATCAGGTAACATGCCATTTCCAGTTAAATGGTCAGTCGAGTTTTGTCCGAAATTTTCTCAAAAATCCAATACACATTATACACTTATATCCTAAGTGAGATTAGGTGTTCAAGAACAGTCCCAAACTGGGGACTATCCAGGAGCAAACATGGTTGTATTAACTAGAAGATAATGAAAAATCAAATCTGAAAATGATATTGATATTAAAAAAGCAAACATTTAGCTTCAATAAAAAATATAAACATACATGCCTCTAAAAGTGTGATCTTTTATCAATTAACAATCCTTCATTGTGATCTCCGCGCACATATAAGTCATCATTAGCTTCAATATTTTGTGGAGATGGCAACCCAACTGAGAATGGACTGGAGTCATCATACTTATCATAGTACTCTTCTTCATCTATAGGATCTCCAATGAACTGTCTTTTACCATGAAGAACAACCGACCATTTATCATTTGCAGGATCATCGATATAGAATATTTGTTTCGCCTGTGATGCCAATATGAATGGTTCACCCTTCTCGCCAATCTTTTCAAAGTTCACCAAAGTGAAACCCAATTCATCCACTATAACTTCTTTGGTGTTATCAACCCAATTACATTTAAAGAGAAGAATTCTAAAATCTATGTAGTCAAACGCCCATATGTCTTCAATGACACCGTAATATGACATTTTAGCTTCACGTGGACTCTTATCCTTTGCACTTACAAAATACATAGTCGATGCTTGAAGAGTGACCCCACTATTTTGGATGACACTCTTATCATCTTGGCGCTTTGTGTAATATGTGAACCCATTAATGTCAAACCCTTCATAAGACATAACATTCAATTTTGGTTTAAAGGTGAGGCATTTGATAGATTTTATAATATCATTTGGTGTTTGAGATAGTTGATGTAAGACTTTATCTTCAAACCACTTAGTAAAAGTCTTATTATGCTCTCTAGCAAGCCACATTGAACTTGCTCGAGGATGTTGTCTCTTGATGAAATTGGTATGTTCCTCTATATAAACACTCACTTCGTCCATGTTGTGTAAAATATACAAGTGAGCTTGTTCCAACTTCTCACGGCTGATTACTTTCACCCGTGATCCCAAAATTCCTTTGCCCTCCTCAATATTCTTGTCATTAACAGGAGTGTTATTACCACTCAGAAAGTCATTGCAAAAATTCATAAACTCTCTTGCCATGTTTTAGTCTTATTGAATCAGTGTTTTCTTCACATATAGGACACACTTTAGCTCCTTTGACACTATATCCAGACAAACTCCCATATGCTAGAAAGTCATTAATAGTGCAAAACAACATAGCGTGCAAACGAAATGTCTCTCTTCCTAAAGCATCATAGGTCATCACACCTTCATCCCAAAGTTTCTTTAAGTCATCAATCAGAGGTTCAAGATAAATATCGATATCATTTCCAGGTTGTTTAGGGCCCGATATCAACAACAACAACATAACATACTTATTTTTCATACACAGCCAGGGAGGAAGATTGTATATAACAAGCATGACTGGCCAAGTGCTATGTTGGCTGCTCAATGTCCCGTACGGATTCATCCCATCTGTACAAAGCCCAAGTCTTAGATTCCTATCTTCTTCACCAAATTTGGGGTACAATAGATCAATCTTCTTCCATTGTGGGGAATCAGACACATGTCGTAGGATCCCATCATTATTTTTCTTAACATCTGCATGCCACCTCAAATTCTTCGCATCTTTTGGATTTGCAAACAAGCGTTGAAACCGTGATATTATAGGTAGATACCACAACACCTTGGAAGGAGAACCAGTTTTGGACTCCCCCAAAGTCATCAATTTATACCGTGATGCACCACATTTTGGACAATCTTTCAAATCTACATATTCCTTTTGAAATAATACACAATCAGTCGGGCATGTGTGTATCTTCTTGGCCTCCATTCCCATTGGGCACAACATTTTCTTTACCCGGTATGTTGAGATTGGCAGCTCATTTCCTTCAAGAAGCATTTCTTTCAGCAAAGTCAACAATGAAGTGAAGCTTTTGTCGCTCCATCTATTGTTAGCTTTCAACTTATACAATCTCAACACATCGCTAAGCTTCATAAACTTAGCACAACCTATGTATAATGGTATCTCAACATCATGCACAATGTTTCTAAAGATAGGAGGTGGATCGGTGTGCTCTACCCTACAACTATCCAGCATCGCATCAACGATGTCTACTGGAACTGGTTCGTTCACATCTACGTCATCAGAGGCAATTTCTTCTTCCACCCAAGCACTGCTATCGACATCTACTGGTTTTGAGTTTGAAATCTCTCCATGCCAGTGCCATTATGTATAGCCTTGTACAATCCCGTTGCACATGACATGACTTTTGATTTCCTCACCAGTGCTGACTTTCAAGTTGTTACTGCAATGCCTACATGGACAGTAGAACCTATCTATAGGTTTTTTCCTATGTTCCTCGGAAAATCTAATAAACTGATCAAGACCAGATATAAACTCTGGGGTGCAGCGATTGCGAATGGACATCCATGATCTATCCATTCTATGATCAAAGAGAAAACAAGTATATATTAGGACAAGATTAGGGTATACACTTACATCCTATCCAAGATTGTTCACTTTCTAGGCCAACAAACACATGTGATGTCATTCTTATATATAATAAATGTGTACCACCTATCCCATGATTGAACACCTAATCTCACTAGTAAGTGTATAATGTGTATTGGGTTTTCAAAAAAAATTTGGCAGCATTTCCCCGTTGTTCTCTAAGTACATATTTACTTAGAGAACAAATGAGGAAATGCTATCGAAATTTTCTCGAAAACCCAATACACATTATACACTTACATCCAAAGTGAGATTAGGTGTTCAAAAACAGTCCCAAACTGGGGACTATCCAAGATTTACTCCTAATGAGTAAATCTTGGACGGGTCTCTAGGCCAACAAACACAATAATAGATATGTACATGTTAGGGTTTCATCAATGTTAGGGTTTAATCAAATCAAATTAGGATGCTAGAATGGACAAGTTTAAATCTTATTTCAACATGCATCAAAATTTATTGAATTAGGTCAAGCATTAGGATTAGAAGCACAAATATATGCAAGAAAAAGATTTGTTCGTATCCTAGAATTTACATAAAGCATTACATATAGATTTGTTCATATCCTTACCAACAACAAACACGGTCGTGGCTGTGTTGGCTTACCACGGCCGTGCTGCCCAGCATGGCCGTAATAGGACAACACAACCACGACCGTGTTTGCTGTAGGTAAAGAGCTAGGGAGAAAGAAGAATAGAGGCTATGACTAATACTTGGAGAGCAGAGCAGCAAGCAGCGGGCGTCGGCAAGGAAGAAGACGGTCGGTAGTGGGCAAGGAAGAAGCAACGGGTGGCGGCGGCGGTGGGCAAGGAGGAAGGTGCCGCAGTAGGGAGTGAGCAGGGAGGAAGGAGCGCACCGCAGTAGGGCATGAGCAAGGAGGAAGGCGGTACGGCGGCGACGCAAGGAGGAAGGTGGCGGGTGGCGGCGGCGACGCAGAGCAGCTGGAGGGAGCGTCGGCGGCGAGCGAGAAGCAGCAGGCACCAGGCGGCGAGCAGCAGCTAGCGGGCGATGAAACAAAAGACGATGAAACAGAAGAAAGGGGACAGTGGCCATTCGAGGGTCTATTAAGTTGGTAAAAGGTGTCGGTTATAAAATACAACCGACACCTAAAGTCTTCGGTGTCAGTTCTACTTAAACAACCGACGTCCAATTAGACAAATTTTGCCCTAAATAATTTGGCGGGAACCATTATCCGTGTCAGTTATCAAAGGATAACCGACACCTAAGCTGGAACTTTTCACGCAAATTTTCATCTTATATAGGCGTCGGTTTGTTGGTAAAAAAACCGACGCTGTATGTGCCAAATTTTTTTCGCTCAAAAATTGGATTTCGCAGGCAATTTTAGGCGTCGGTTGTTTGTTATCCAGCCGTCGCTGAATACAAATCGGTACCCGTATCTTGACTATAGATGTCAGATGACCTACATCACCGACGTTGAATGTTATAGGCGTTGGATATCCTAAATAACCGACGCCCATAAAAGTGACATTGAACGTTGTTTCTGTACTAGTGTAAGAGAATAGGTTACCTCAGCTTGTGAAAGTCCTGCTTTTGGGACAGGTTTGCACTGGGATGGCCCAAAGAATGCTTTGATGCCCACACCAGCGCCTACACCCCTAACACAAATAGGATGCTATGGGTTACCCAAAGCAACTGTCAGTTCATCCCTTGTGCCCTGAGGGATGAACTTGCCTTCCTTCCTCTGCTCGTGTAGCTCCTGCTAATCACCATCAACAAAAATTAGTAAGTAATTAAACATAACAATAATCAATATCGATTGATTTCTCTAAGAGTTTATTTTTACCATTTTTGCAGCGGCCTCAGCAGTTGCAGGCTTCGGTATGTCTCCCTTCTTATTTTGCCTCCCATCTATCCACATAGCATGGCAAGGCAGAGGTGTGAGAGTAGTAGTAGAGGACTCTACAGTCTCCAGAGTAGCAGTAGGCTGAGCAGACTCAGCCTGTAGTCTTTGGTGAATGCCTGCATATCCTCTTGGACCCATTGTGTGGTCGTGCACATTCAGTGCACGCCTTGCTCTTTGCGCCTCACTAAGGGCCCAGTTAGTTAGCACATTGATTTGGTTAGTAACCCTAAAGGTTAATCTTGAATAGGTGAATACATAAATTGGGAGTGGCGCTTAATACCTTGAATTCATCTATTTTTCTTTGGGTAACAAACGCCTCCCAGTGTTTGGGGTCTAGGTAGTTCCATTGCTTTGTGGCTTCCTTCTGCCTAAAACTATTTTTTTAAAGAGAATACAAAAAAAAATTATTAGTGTAGAGTTAGTGAAATAGTGATCAATGTCTAGAATTGGAAATCAATCAAGAACCTCTTATCAACATCGCGTATGTAATCTCAGGTGAGATTGGTCCTATAGTATCTTAGGACCCTCCCACAGCGTTGCATCACACATTTACGATGCAGCTTTTCATCCAGATCAAATATACTCTACAAATTAAATAGAATTTCTATTAACTAGTATCCTAAATAGAATTGCAAATTAGTAATCTACACAATTGAATTACAAATAATAATAACTCACGCATAGTTCCTTCCATATTGGTCTTTCTTCCCCTTCGGAACATTATGCTAAAATTCTAGGATAGGACTACAATGGCTGTGAGTAAGAACCCCAAGATATGAAACAAATGAGTTGCAGTTCATCCATATGGATTTCCTGCATGATAGAAATCGACAGCCAATTTGGGTCCATTACCCCTTTGCTGTATTAACTTGTTCATCATTGTGATGCCCTTCACTTTCTCAATTTTCTTTTTCTTCTCATCAAGTGTTGTAATTTCTTCAGGGGGTACATCACCAACCTAAAATTTGTGGAAAAACACACTTACATAATATAATTATAAATGAACATATAGATAGAAACCTCAGGGATATATTCTTAAAACTTACATTGTCAGGCGGCACAAGCACGTCCTCACCCTCACGATGATCATCATCATGGTCATCATGGGAATGCTCAGCCATCTAAAAGTTCACATTCAAATTATGAATTTCACATTGTAAAGTAACACTAATTGTAAAGTTCACATTGTAAAGTTCACATTCACATTGTAAAGTAATTCACATTGTAAAGTTCACATTCACATTGTAAAGTAATTCGCATTGTAAAGACCACATTCACATTGTAAATTTCACATTCAGAAAAATAAAACATATAAAAAATATAAACATTCATGCCTCTAATATTGTGATCTTTTATCAATTAACAATCCTTCATTGTGATCCCCGTGAACATACCAGTCATTGTGATCCCCAACTTCAATGTTTGGTGGTGTTGGCAACCCAACTGAGAATGGAATGGAGTCATCATACTTATCATTATACTTTTCTTCATCTATAGGGTCTTCAATGAACTATCTTTTACCATGAAGAACAATCGACCATTTATCATTTGCAGGATCATCAATATAAAATACTTGTTTCTTCTATGATGCCAATATGATGGTTCACCCGTCTCATCAATCTTTTCAAAGTTCACTAACATGGAACCCAATTCATCCACTATAACTCCTTTGTTGTTGTCAACCCAATTACATTTAAAGAGTGGAATTCTGAAATCTATATAGTCAAACTCCCATATGTCTTCAATGACACTGTAATATGACATTTTAGCTTCACGTGGACTCTTATCCTTTGTACTGGCAAAAAATAATGAAGACGCTTGAAGGGTGACCCCACTATTTTAGACGACACTCTTATCATCTTGACGCTTTGTGTTATATGAGAATCCATTTATGTCAAACCCTTCATAAGACATAACATTCAATTTTGGTTTAAAGGTGAGGCATTTGATGGTTTTAGTAATATTATCTGGTGTTTGAGATAGTTGATGTAAGACTTTATCTTCAAACCACTTAATAAATGTCTTGTTATGCTCTCTAGCAAGCCACATTGAATTGGATTAAGGATATTGTCTCTTGATGAAATTGGTATGTTCCTCGATATAAACACTCACTTCATCGATGTTGTGTAAAATATATAAGTGACATTGCTCCAAATGATCACGGTTGATTGCTTTCACCCGTGATCCCAAAATTCCTTTGCCAAAATGCTCCTCAATATTCTTGTCATTCACAAGAGCGCCATTATTACTCAGAAAGTCATTGTAAAAATACATAACCTCTCTCACCACATAACCCTCAATAATACTCCTTCAGGCCGATAACCGTTTCGAACATCACCTTTAAAAATGATCATGTATCGTTCAAAGGGATACATCCAATGCAAGAAAACTTGTCCCAACATTTTCAGTTCCATAGTCAAGTGGACAACAAGATGTACCATGTTATCAAAGAACGAAGGAGGAAAATGCATATCAAGCAAGCATACGGTAACAACCACTTCTATTTGCAATTTATCGAGAGTATCAGGGTCAATAACTTTGTTGTACAGACCATTGAAAAAGAAACAAAGTCTGGTGATTGTAAACCGTACATGCTTCGACAATATAGATAGAATTGCCACGGGCAATATTTGTTGCATTAGAGTGTGAGAATCATGACATTTAAGACCTATCAACTTCAGCTCTTTCATTGATACCAATGTACGGATGTTGGATGAGTAACCCTATGGCACCTTAACATTTACCAAGCATTCACATAAAGTTTTCTTCTCCTTTCTAGACAACGTGTAACAAGCAGGAGGTAAGTATGTTCTCCGATCGCTACTAACTACTTCTGTTAATTCTGTCCTTATTCCCATTTCATGTAGGTCCATTCTAGATTTTATCCCATCTTTAGTCTTACCTGGTATATTCAACAGAGTACCGATGACGCTATCACATACATTTTTCTTAACGCACATGATATTGATACAATGCCTGACTGTCAAAGAACTCCAATAAGGAAGTTCCCAAAATATTGACTTCTTCTTGAATAAAGACTTGTCACTCTGTGTGGCCATACATTGTGATCTCTTACCAAATTTATTGATGATGTCTTTTACTCTTTCATAAACATCCTCCCCTGATATAGGTTTAGGTGCACTTTGTTCCTCATTCCGTCCATTGAATGCTTTGCGCAACCTACAATACAGATGAAATTTTGGAAGAAACCATCGATGACCAAGATATACAGTCTTGCCACCGATTTTTAGTCATATTGAATCAGTGTTCTCTTCACATATATGACACACTTTAGATCGTTTGACACTATATCTAGACAAATTCCCATATGCTGGAAAGTCATTCACAGTGCAAAACAACATAGCGTGCAAATGAAATGTCTCTCTTCGTGAAACATCATAGGGCATCATACTTACACCCTAGAGCTTCGTCAAGTCATCAATCATAGGTTCAAGATAAACGTCGATATCATTTCCATATTTTTTAGGGCCCAATATGAAAGACAACAACATAACATACTTATTTTTCATACACAACCAGGGAGGAAGATTGTATATAACAAGCATAACTGGCCAAGTGCTATGTTGGCTGCTCAATGTCCCGTACAGATTCATCCCATTTGTAAAAAACCCAAGTCTTAGATTCCTGTCTTCTTCACCGAATTCAGGGTACAATAAATCAATCTTCTTCCACTGTGGGGAATCAGACACATGTCGTAGGATCCCATCATTATTTTTCTTAACATCTGCATGCCACCTCAAATTCTTCGCATCTATAGGATTGGCAAACAAGCGTTGAAACTGTGGTATTATGGGTAGATACCACATCACCTTTGCAGGAGAACCAGTTTTGGACTCCCCCAAAGTCGTCAATTTATACCTTGACGCACCACATTTCGGACAATCTTTCAAATCCACATAGTCCTTTTGAAATAATACACAATCGTACGGGCATGCGTGTATCTTCTTGGCCTCCATTCCATTGGGCATAACAATTTCTTTAACCGGTACGTTGAGATTGGTAGCTCGTTTCCTTCAGGAAGAATTTCTTTCAACAAAGGAAACAATGACATGAAGCTTTTGTCGCTCCATCGATTGTTAGCTTTCAATTTATACAATCTCAACACAGCGCTAAGATTCGTAAACTTACAACCTATCTATAACGGTATCTCAGCATCATGCACAATGTTTCTAAACATGGGAGGTAGATCGGTGTTCTCTACCCCACAACTATCCAGCATCACATCAACAATGTCTACTGGAACAGGTTCGTTCACATCTATGTCGTCAAAGGCAATTTCTTTTTCCACACGAGCACTCCTATCAACATCCACTGATTTCAGGTTTGAAATCTCTCCATGCCAGTGCCATTCTGTATAGCCTTGTACAATCCCATTGCACATGACATGACTTTTGATTTCGTCACCAGTGCTGACTTTCAAGTTGTTACCGCAATGCCTACATGGACAGTAGAACCTATCTCCAGGTTGTTTCCTATGTTCCTCAACAAATCTAATAAAATGGTCAAGACCAAAAATAAACTCGGGGGTGCAGGGATTTGGAATGGACATCCATGATCTATCCATTCTATGATCAAAGAGAAAACAAGTATATATTAGAATAAGATTAGGGTCTAGGGTTAAAAGATTAGGGTTTATGGTTAAAACTTTAGGGTTTAAGGTCTTATATATAATTAATTGTTAAAACATTCTAAGTGGGATTAGGTGTTCAAAAACAGTCCCAAACTGGGGACTATCCAAGATTTACTCCTAATGAGTAAATCTTAGACGAGTTTCTAGGCCAACAAATACATGTGCTATCATTCTTATATATAATAAATGTGTACCACCTATCCCATTCTTGAACACCTAATCTCACCAGTAAGTGTATAATGTGTATTGGGTTTTCAAGAAAATTTTGGTAGCATTTCCCCGATGTTCTCCAAGTACATATGTACTTAGAGAACAAACAGGGAAATGTTGCCGAAATTTTCTTGAAAACCCAATACACATTATACACTTACATCCTAAGTGATATTAGGTGTTCAAGAATAGTCCCAAACCGGGGACTATCCAAGATTTACTCCTAATGAGTAAATCTTAGACGGGTTTCTAGGCCAAGAAATACATGTGTTGTCATTCTTATATATAATAAATGTGTATAAACTACATGCAACATGGTTAATCCTAATCTATAGAGCATTATTAAATAATCAAGAAATCAATACTTTCAAACATGCAATAATTCACAATGCAATGTTATAAACTACAAGCAACATGGTTAATCCCCACACTCTAGTAGATAGATTAACCTTAAATATATTGATGTATAAGAGATTAAGAAAAAAATTTCTTAGGTAAGAGTAAGATGAAGCTCATTGATAATATAGAAAAGGGGGGGAGGGGTGGGGCTGACCTTGGGCCCTTAGTTGATATTACATCAATGTACTACTGATTTCTAAGATAGGATAGATGAGACTAGACTTCATATTAGATGAAAAAATAACAACTTAGGACAAAGTCCATCACTAAAGTCCCAAACTCAACATATATGCACAATTAGCATCAAATATATATAGGACAAAAGGGTAGATTAGAACCCTAATTTACTCAAACATGTATAAAAATTACCCTAATAACAAAAGGGCTAGGAATCTTTACTAGAAAATATATGTAGCCCTAATCATCATATTTAACATACTACATTATTATGAACATCCAGATCAGATTAAGATCATACTATGTTATAACCATTGGTTTAATAACCCTATTTCCGCATGTACATGATTATCAACTTTAAAACCCTATAATTCATTGAAATCATTCTAATTAATTTAAGATGTTGGGATCACATAATTATATATTGACATCAGAATATATAAAAGAATCATAATTAACATGATTAACAACATGCTCATCAAACTAGGTTTTTCTTGAATAATCATCTAATATTCATGTACTAACTATAACTTTGTAACAAGAAGAATAATAGAGATTTAAGTATATTTTATTCACAATCTATGCATTTTTTTATCAAAACCATATACAATATATCAATAATTGGAACTAGCATTCATTTCCTACATTATTGGCAATATTAATGTGAATCTCACCAGCCAATGGTGGTCGATCAGCAGGAGCAGTACCTTAAGGGTAGAGGAAGAGAGGAGGAAGAAGGCCAAGGAGATCAGTGGCTGGCCTGGAGAGCAGGGAGAAGAGCAACACAGGAGTTGTGGTCGGAGCAGGGACCAGGGCCTAGGAGAACAGCAGGGGCGTCGACGATGAGCAGTAGGGTCGGCGATGGCAGCAGCAGCACTGGAGCAGGCGAGCAGAGCAGCAATGGCGACGGTGGTAGCGATCACAGTAGAAGTGGCGGCAGTGATCACAGCAACATCGACAGTGGAGCGGTGGCAGAATCATGCAAATCGCTAGAGACCTAAGCGAGGTGCAATGAAACAGAGAGAGAGAATAAAGGGGAAGAAGAATCTATCTTTGCTTCGTATGGTTAAGTAACCATTCCACGTCGGTTATTAAAATCAATCGATGCTTATAACAATAGGTGTCAGTTAACTCAAACACACCGACACCTATTCTCAATTATAGTCGTCGGTTTCAAATAGAAAAACTAACATCTATCTACATATGCCGAAAAAAACAAAATGTTCTCAGATTATGACCATAGTCGTCGGTTGGCATAGACAACCAACGCCAAAGGGAGGGTGAAAATTTTTGCGGGGAAGCGCGCGAAAATACATCAACGTCGGTTAGTAAAGAAATCCGACGATAAAAATGGGTCCAATTTCTTGTCATGCAAAAAACCTTTAGTCGTCGGTTGATTTGTTAACAACCGACGTCGTATGTTAAATTTTGGAGGTAATTTTTTTCACTGGAAAATTTGGATTTGCGGTCGATCTTAGGCGTCGGTTGCTTATCGAGGAACCGACGCTAAATAAAAAGTGATACTCGTATCTGGCCTCTCTTCACATATAGATGTCGGTTTGTGTAGATGTTATAAGCCAATTCTATACTAGTGAATCTGACCTATGTGAAGTTGCATGTGTAGAATCTAAAATTCCAAGTTAAGTTATAGTGTAAGTTTTGGTGAAAGTTTTATGGGTTGTTTAAAGATGAGTTGTTGCACACCCACCCTTCCTTCTTGGCTTGAGATTCAGGGACGAAATCTTTTTTAATGGGTGGAGTGTTGTAACATACCAAAACTTGGACATATTTTCTTTTTTGCACTCTTTCTATTTTCCTTTCTTTTCTATCATTTTTGGCTTTGATATTAAATTTGGGAAAATATTAGTTGTTTGGGGTTATTTTAATCATCATTTATGCCAACATATGGGTTTATTTACAAATACCTCATTAAATGTTTTTAATAGGGGCCTAATTGCAAATTTACCACTTATGCGAGATAATGATAAAATAAATTCGTATTAGAGCATTCCTTAACCTTATGGAGAAATGAAGAGATAAAGGAATGAATAATAACTCCTTAAACAAGATAATGTGGTGTTGAATTATATAATATGAGAAATAGAGGTAATATTGTATAAAGGGTTAAAATTAATAAAAGGAACACTAATTGGATAGAAATAACTTGTGATTCATTTTCCTTGAGTTTGGTTTGGCTTGGAGGCCAAGTTTCATATTTTTTTGGGACAATAATAATTATATCTCTTTTATTTTGAAAAGAAAAAGGTGAGTTTTTTTTCCAAAATATGAAATAAAATAGTTAATGATTCCCAAAATTGAAAATAATCTTGGATTAGTGTTCTACACATTAACAACAGTCTTTGGGTAAATTTTCATGTAATTTGGTTAATCTTTAATATACATGTGAAGTTAGGAGAGAGAAAGTGTGTAGAACTTTCAAAATATTAAATAAATGTAAAAACAACTTCAACATATAAAATTGATGCCAAAGTCATATCCAAGGCACTTAATGTGACTTGTAGGTGAAGTTTCATCAAATTTCCAGAATCTTGTAGCCCTTAATTATGGAAGAAAGAGAAAATAGGATTTTAGTTTTTTAGCACATCAAACGTTCTCAAAAGGTAAATCTAATTATTTATTTGGTTTCCTCATATAAAAATGTGTAGGGTGTCAAATTTCATTTAATTTGGGGTTCATTTGCATCCTCAAATAAGGGGAGAGAAAATGGTAAATAATTCAATATATCACTTTATTTGGATTTCTATTTGGATAAGGTTTTGTTTTAATTAATGTCTCACACTTAAGTAGATGTGTAGATGATCCCTGATCCTCAGATCCCTAATCTGATGGCCCCATGTTTTCACCAACCTTGTGCCCAAAACAACATGTGTCCTAGGCTTAGCAAAATATGGATCACGATTTCCCCCTCAATCCTCCACCGCATTTAGTAATTTTTTGTGCATTGGTTTCTTCTTGGAATTCGACACACAACGAAACCTTACTCGAGGCCTATTTCTTCAGACTCAAGGAACACCTAATTTTAATTCTCCAAGCTTTTTGAGGTTCTTGCCTATTATTCGGTTCTCACATCCCCACCTATAAATACCCATGCTCTGAGCATTCCTGGTCTCGTTGTGACTCCCCTCTTTTGTCAGTTTGCTCCTAACTTCCTCACACGGCAGTCGACATCCCAATTTTTCACCTCATTTTGAGGCATCACATGTTGGGTCTCAGTGACATTAGCACACCAATTTGTCCTTGTGGTGAGTCTGTTCGACCACCTTCTCATCTTTGGCGGTTTTGTTTTGATGAATTATCAAGAACCATGGATTTTCCCAAAAACAATCTTAGTTTGTTGTTCCATGGCTTGCAGCAATGGTTACACACATGGAAGGGGATGACTCCCCATTGAATTTCTCAATTTTACCATCTTTCTGTACTTTCCCTAGTCAAGGGAAATTCCATCATTTTTCCTCTATTTCCTTGTTTTGGATGGGTTAGGAATGATCTTTGACCAAGTGACATGCCTGCCTCTGATTTGTCCATCTGAGCGGGTGGTTTCTCTCTCCCTCTCTCGCACTGTTTATTTCTTATTTTGCAATTTGGCATTTTATGATTGGCCGATTTTATAAAAATCATAACATTTGCTCTAGCTGTCCAAAAACTAAAATAAAATATGTTTTGGAATCAGAAAAATGTAAGATTTCTAATACAAATATTATTGAGGTTTGGTTTTGAGTTTTATTAATATGTGTTTCCTAAAAATGATTTTAATGCATAAAAATCACCAAAAATATACCTATATCATCAAAACTCCAAAATAGACAAAATTATGTGTCTTCTTAATCAAGAGAAACTAATAAGATCAATGATGATGTTTTTAGAGTCTAAATTGGAGTTTAGTGCGAAAAGTCCAAAACTAGGGTTTTCTTTACATTAATGTATATGACAAACCCTAATACATGATTATACATTGAAAATAGGAAAAGTGGACCTTGAACTCAATTAAAGTGGTAAAAGTTAATTGAAATCAATATGATAGGTATGTGCAAATCTTACCGTTAAGTTGGGATATTTGTGAACCAACCCTATTTTCCATAGTGAGGCATGAACCCTATTTCCTTTATTATTCTTTCTCTTGTTCTAATTGCCTCAAAAATCATATTTGATATTATTATTTCTTGGGTCTGGGAACCCCCCTACCATGTTGCAATTATATGATCATTTATCTTGCCACTTTACTACTTCTTGATCATGATGGTTTATTTTGCTATTTTGCTATATTAGTGGTACTTATGTACAACCACCCATAGTTTAGGGCATGTGTTCTTTTGCCCAGGGGAATGTGTTTACTCTTCCCCTGGGGAATGTGTTATTTCTCCCCAATATAAAATATTGGATAGGTGATTGGAAATGTGATTACTCTCCCCTCATCTATAGGTTGGGGTCTGGTAGGTGCCTCAACCCTACTTATTTAATGTAGTCCAATTTATATCATGCATGCTACTTCTTATTATTTATTGGCTTTGGCAAGAATCATTTGTTATATGCCTCATTCTCTTGGACTTCTCATCTTATAAAGAACCTATATCCATATGTTTCATTTTTGTTCTTATCTTTGTTTCTTGTTCATTATCTCTAACACATACCTTGCTTATTTCATTTGTTGGGTGCTTTCCCAACCTTCCAGTGTTTGATTGAGGTGTTGAACAAGATCAAGGAGAACAAAGCTTTTGGCATGGACCTAGCTCTTGGAGATGTTGATTTGGAGACAATACTTGAATTACTTTAGACTTCGCTCTATCTACATCCTTTTTGATGTATCTTACATGTAAAACCTTAATGGGAGATATGATGGAATTTTTTAATCTTTTAGAAAATTGAATATAGTCATGATTTTTATCCTGCTGCTATACACTTTGGTCTTTTGTGTACCATTTTATAAAGATTTGAAAATTTTACACCTGTTCCAACTTACCTTGGAGTGTGTTTGGGATAGATATTTTATTCTTCAAATTTTTAGTAAAGGGGTGATTTCACTCTTTTACATACTACTTATACCACCCAATAGACAACAAAATAGTTGTTTCCAGAAATGTTGTATTCCTAGAAAATAAATTTATTTCTAAAGGAGTAATGGGGAAGAAAGTGGAACTCAAAGAGGTTTGATACCAACAAGAGATCATTGAACCCATATATGTACAAGAGGAATAAAGAGACTCACAAGTTGTTGTGGAATATCAAATACCTCAAGTAACACAGGAACCTCATAGATCTAATAGGACATGCCTTAAACCTGAGAGATATGGATATCTTGTGACTTGGGAAGGTAGTGAATTGGTCATAGATGATGAGCCACTTACCTATAAAGATATTATTGAGGGACTACAGTCTGAGAAATGGCTTGAGGCCATGACATCTGAGATGGAATCCTTGTATACCAATAAGGTATGGACCTTGGTGGATCCACATGAAGGGATAAAACCCATAGGGTGCAAGTGTATCTTCAAGAAAAAGACCAACATGGATGGTAAAGTACAAACCTATAAGGAAAAATTGGTAGCAAAGGGTTTCAAATAAGTTCAACGTGTTGACTATGATGAAACCTTTTCTCTAGTGGCCATGGTTAAGTCCATCAAGATCATACTTGCTATTGCAGCTTATCACGACTATGAGATTTGGAAATGGATGTTAAAACAGAATTCCTTAATGAGAATCTTGTTGAGGATGTGTATATGACACAACCTAAGGGTTTTATAATCCAAAGTTTGCAAATAAATTTTGTAATCTACAAAGGCAATTAATGGATTGAAGCAAGCATCTTGGAGCTAGAATCTTCATTTTGATGAGACAATAAAAGATTTTGGCTTTGTTGAAAATGACGGTGAACCTTGTGTGTACAAGAAGGTTAGTGGGTGCATGGTAGTATTCCTCATATTGTATGTAGATGACATACTATTGATGGAGAATGACATCCCCACTTTATAAAAGGTAAAGACATGGCTTGGAAATACATTCTCTATGAAAGACTGGGAGAAGCATCCTACATCTTGGGGATACAGATCTATAGAGATAGATCAAGATGGCTTCTTGGAATAAGTCTAAGAACATACATTGACAAAGTGCTGAAGCGATTCAGCATGGAGAACTCAAAGAGAGGAAACTTGCATATGTTGCATGGAGTGACCATATCTAAGAGTCAATGTCCCAGTTGTTGTAAAGAAAGGGAATACATGAGCTTAATTCCATATGTCTCTCCAATTAGATCAATCATGTACGCAATGTTGTGCACCTGTCCATATGTCTTATATGCTTTGATCATGATGAGAAGACATTAGTCAGATCCAGGTGATGCTCACTGGACTTTCATGAAGAACATACTCAAGTACTTGAGAAGGACTAAGGATCAGTTCTTGGTCTACGACAGAGAGGAAGAGTTGGTGGTAAGAGGTTACACTGATGCAAGCTTCCAGACTGATAAAGATGATTACAAATCGCAATCAAGATTTATGTTTTGCCTATAAGCAGGAATAGTTCCAAGAAATAGTTCCAAGAAAGAGTCAATTGTTGATTCTACAATAGATGCCTAGTATATTGTAGCATCGAATGGTGCAAAGGAGGTTGTATGGATCAAGAAGTTCATAATAGAACTTGGGGTCATTACAAGCATCAACGACACAATTGAGCTATATTATAAAGAATAATGGAACTATTGCACTAACTAAGGTGATATCATCTCATAAAAGAGATCGTACAATGAGGAGATTTAAATATTTGTAGAGTACCAACTAAGAATAGTGTTGTTGATCCCTTGACTAAAGAACTTCCGTAACAGAAGCATGATGATCATGTCAGGTCACTTGAAACAAGATTTGTGGGTGATTAGCTCTAAGTGCAAGTGGGAGTCTATTGGTATGTATTCCCATAGAGCCAATCATATGGTGATTGTAATGTCATAACTTGTAAATGATTTGGTTATTAGTAAAGATAAGATTCTAATTTATTTTGTTTATTCACTTTTTAGATAGTGAAATCATGTAATAAATTGTCTAGAGAATGATATTACTCAATGACATATGTATTTAGGATGAGTACCTGAACAATGAGATGATGCAGATGTTAAGAGTGTATGCATTCTTGTTATATCACTGATCGATTGTTATTGTGGAAGGTAAATAGACAACAATGATACATAAGATCAGAGTGTGAGTTCATTTATGATAGAATCTCATTTGTCATGATATGGAGATATCAAACCAAGCACACAAATACATGTTAGAGAATAATGCATCATACAAACCCACCATAAGAGTGATACATGGAAACCTTAACTATGCAAGTAAGAATCACATCTCATAGTGATGGTTGTTTTTGTAGTTCATAGACCTAAAATCACTACACTTATCACATACTTTCGGTATGCTTTGACATCATCAAATGCAATGCTAAAACATAGGTTGTTATAAAGGTGATGATTGGGTGACTGTGTCACATGGGGACTGATTGTGAGTGATAGAAATGGGAATTATCCCTCCTATGGGAGTATGACATCCAAGGTCTCTTGATTAGTGAGATTGAGAAAAGTGTGGACACACACATGTGGGCCAGTATGTGATATTGAGCTTACATATATCTTCAAAAGTCTGCTTTGGTTCAAGAAACAAGATTAAATAATAATGAGGATGACTTCTCCATCCCTTTGGTTCAATCTGGATACCAGTGACAAATAAACTATACCAACACTGTAACACCATATACAGATTGTAGGTTGAAGTTGTTCTCCAACTTTCCATTTACTTGGGTAGCAATGATGTGTGACTAGACACTACTCATTACTTATGATGTCATAAGTTGTTATGGACATTTGTTGCCACTAGAATATGGGACCTTTAGGGTCACACACATAGGAACTCATCTAAAAGAGGAGTTTGATCTTGAATGATGGAAGGATTTATTACTAAAGTGTTTAGGTATTCAATTCACGCAACAAATCAGCTGACTGGACTGCCAAACGATCAGTTGAAGTGTTGAAACAAACGTTTGGAGTGTTAGGTTGATTGTATTGTGCATTAGTGGGAATTCAACCTAACTACGGTTGTGGATGCCCATCTCAGGTGGTGTGAGACGCCTGTCTCACATGCACCAAATGTCAATTTCAGGGCTGCAATTCGACTGCGTCAAGAATTGGTGTTGACGTCATGTTATGCACTAATTGGAATTGAATTGCCAACATATGTACAAAATTGGGAAACTACAAAACGACCATCTCATAATGGGTTTGCCAAATGGTCATTTTGGCTATTGCAGGTTGTGAAGTTTCCAGAATTTTTGAGAAAATTCAAGATCTTCCGGTCCTTTCGACTCCCGCATAGTCTGGGAACCTTGGCCCTAACCCCGCCTATAATTAGAGAGGTACTTGGGAGTTTCCAGAGTAAAACATAGAAAATTGAGAATCAATTGTTGTTGTCCTCTCTTATTGTGGTAACGAAGAGAGCCCAAGCAAGTCCTACCTAACTAGAGACGGATAGCTATGGGAGAGAAACAATTGTGGATCATTATTGTGGGAGACCTGATTGTTGACTAGTACACTAATAGGAGGGATAACTCCTTCTTGTCCATTCTAGAAGGATGAGAGGAATTCTAGTTGGTCCATGTGGACTTCTCGAGAGGTGAGGTGGCCTTTTCCCGTTGCTAAGGAGGATGATGTCAGCCAATAGTCTGTGATGAGAGGAGCTGCTACAAACAACGACATTCAAGTCTATTGTTCATGGAGGTGCAGTCAAACGAGTCCCAGTGCAACTAGGATCTATGTAGACACCGTCTAATAAAGAGTCTACATCAATGAGGATTGTCACTAGACTTGGTCTAGGACTAGGTATATCTTTGTGAAACCATCCTTTCTGTTGCGTAGTTATTGATGCAATTTTCTGGTTTACAAGAAATATTTCAATTTTTTTTATTTCTGATGTCTATCTGATGTCGTATTTCTCTACAAACTCAACCAGATTCCTCCAACCCATTCAAGTTGGAGATGGGTTGTCTCTGTGAGAATATACATTGTTCTTGAAGTTTTGAGGCTGGTTTAGATCTGCTTCTCTAAACACAACAAGGTTTGTATTCGAATCAAACCATATTCATGCTCGAACTTGAGTGATTTCATGCTCATATACAACTAGGTTCTTTCTCCAATCTGACTGGATTTGAGCTTGAACTCGATCAGGTTTAAGTTTTCCCTAGTCAACGTTTGGCAAAAACCATCTAAGCACCTTCAATTTGAAAGGCCAATTTGAGGAATGGATGTCTTACTCTTTTCAATGCTTGCAAGTCTCAAAATTGGCTAGTTTAGAAACTATATCTTTAAAAATGGATCAATTACAAAAAAGCTAAGAATCTAAAATTATTTGGAAATAGTAGATCTAGTATAGGAAAAATACTATAATTTAATATTCAATGTCAGTGCCTAAATATGGATGTTATCATCTATCACCTTGAGAATCATAGTAAAGTATGTGAAAAGGGCCTTGGTTGCTAAACCACCCACCCCAAACCCCCATCTTTCTTAGATGCATGACAGTTGACATGTTCACCTATCATGTATAAGAACAAAGTTCTTTTGTAGTCTCATGATCTCTAATAGACAACACTTGAAAACATTGGTCGATTCCTGAGCCTCCTCAGTAATCCACCTATTTGGTACCTTCCACATTTTAACAACAAGGTTACCGGGTATCTTGGATCTAAAAGATCCACTAAAATATCCACTTTTCTACATATGTAGTGTACATAATTATAGATGTGGTCTCTATCTAGACATGTCTCCCCAAAGAGGAACTCCGACAAGAGACAATAGAACTCATTGGTCGTAATGACACCATTGGTTTCTCCCATTTCCTATACAATGGTTATAATCCTTCTAGTGATAGACTATGGGGTCATAGCTTCCTTTAGGTGGTCTTAACTCTGGGGTGGCAGTTAGCAGTCACCAACAATGTTTGCAAACACCCGTCCTAAGGGTTATTTGGATTTAGGAGGTTTCAAGTAGGTCTACAGGAGCCCTATTAAGGTAAAAGTATTGGAAATGGGTAGTAGTGAGTCTTGGGTTATCATACCATTGCTACAAGCATTGCCTCACTACACATAGTAATGGAGAGGGCATAACAACAACTAGGTCAATCTCTTTCCATAGATCATTGTATCAAATGATTCTAGAGGCATGAGGGAGCTTCCTAGATTCTAGAACTTGTGCCATCATAAACTTTTGTGTAAATCCATCATTTATTGACATCATTCATGTAAAGAGATATACTCTTGTTAGTTTTCCTCCTCCTTCATAACCAGATGGAAAAGGCAATTAAATGACCTACTTATCTCATTGAGTGAATCATTAATCAACTAAAAGACCAAAATTGTAATTACAAATTTGATAACAACTTTCCTCTATTTAAATTTCCATAACTCCCATTATAATTCCAACACAAAATAATTGATTATTACCTTCGTTCCTGATGCATGGGTTTTGAGTCGCTTTTACAGGCCTATTTTATACTTGTTTTGTGCATTTATTAGTCAATTAATTGATCATATTTGCATAAATCATTATTGTTGGCATGTACACTTTGTTTGCATCAAATTATGCTTATTTAATCATATTTACATGATTTTATGTATTCCCCAGCCATATACATATTTTTCTACATTTTTAGGTACTTCATGTGCAATACAGAGTCAGTGCCACTAACCCATGACAGTCGGTGCCACTGAGATCACAATAGTGGCCGAGCAAATAAGAGATAGCAGACTCGATGCCACTAACCCCTATAGTCGATGCCATAGAGATTGGTTCAGAGAGGCAGATCAAATAGCCACACCATCTCGGTGCCACCAACCATCACGCATAGGTGGTACCGACTCAGTAGGGAAAAGGCCGCGACCTGAAGCTATCAGTGCCACTGACTTCCTAGTCGATGCCACCGACTCTCTTGAAAATCAGCAATCAAGTTAGATTGCCCAGATCCGATGGTCCACGTTAGGTGGTACTGTAAGTTGGCCTATGACCTAACTAAGGATGGCTAGATCTGAGGATCATCTCATGTTTCATCGTACGAAGACCAGCAGAGAGAGAGAGAGAGGAGTACAGAGCCAAAGGCCATCAACCGGGAGATCTGAGCACCTCCAATAGGTGTTTTTGCTGTCAGAAGACTACAGAACGTGTGTTTCTCAAGGAGGATCATCCAAAACATCTTATCTCTAGGGGTTACATGAATTTGTTTCATGTTTCCCACATTTTTCTCCTCTCTCTCCATGTATTCACACTTGAAACCCATGAGGGGCTAAACCCCTCCTTTCCTTAGGACCCAAGAGTAGCCTGGGGAATCATTGTATCGACTTTCGCATGAATTAATATAGATTTATCTTTATTCCTAGATATATAACTGTGAAATTGAATGATCTATCTATGCTTGATCACCACTGGTAGAATTTTAGACTGATAATTGCTCTGGAAGGAAGATTAAAAGTCCAAAAATCACAAGTTATACACTTTCCTACGCGTTCCTTGGGAAAGGTAACGTACACTTTGTGGAAAGAAACCCAGAGTCGTCGATAATGCACCTAGACTAAGATATACATTGTTACAGACGTGGAATTGTCTTAGATCTAGATAGAGAATTGCACTGTGGAAGCGGGAAATTCTGACTACATGCTTTCTATCCAGGGTAGGAGTAAAATCGATATTAGTTTGGTAGAAACAAGATATAATGAGACCCTGTGGTGAAATTGGTAATCCTAAGGAATCCATCTCATTTGTATCAACCACCATTAATTTTCCTTTAATTTCCTTTTATTTTGTTTAAACTCAAATCCAACTTTTTAACTGGCTTAGCTGATCGCATCGTTGTTAGTAGTAGTCACTGAGACTACATCTCTTTGAGTTCGACTCGGGCCTCACATAGGCCTATATTACTCGACGCATACACTTGCCTTTATCCGCATGATTTTCGCGTGTCAGTTCCCTATAATTGTCATAAAAATGAAAGCAGCATATTCTAGAAGGGAAAAAATAATTTAGGATGGCCAAGCATCCCCATACATAGTCACAACCAATCATGTTCAAATTCGAGAAAGAAGGAATCTGACCTATGTTGTCAATATGTATGATTCTGACCAAGAAAAAAAGGAATTATAAGTTCAAACACTGATCACTTGACTTTACATCAAAGTTCAATGGTTTCCACATTTTTACTATAGTAATTCAATGACTACGATCAAGGAAAAAAAATGTATTATCACACTTCCCAAAAAAATTATTTTTTTTATTAGTGATCTCAGGATCAATAAATCTTCTTATTTACAAATTTAGTCAAACCAATAATCATAACAAATTACCTTATAAATCAATAAATAAGATTCCATGAACTCTCTTCCGAACAAAGAATCAATTATATTATAGCTACAATTGAATATCTCCCCAATATTAATTTTTGTAGCAATCATTAATATTGTAAATATATCTTGTTTTATTTATTTGTCTATCAAAAATTCCCTTGGCCATTGAAATTTCCATAATATCACTATTCTTTAAATGCAAAAGTGTAATGCCCATAATATATACTATTTTTGGCTTTTTTGGATCCCTTTTCAATATATATATCGAAATGTCTACCATTGTCCATTATTTTTAAACCCATCTCCATGAAAGGAAATATAACATCTATCAAGTAATATTATTTTTCATAATTTAATTTTTTATCCATTGTAAATACGTGAAAATCACCCCAAAATGTAGGCATTGCATGCACCCCTCCATAAAAATAATTCTGACCAAAAAATAGATTCAACTCATCTCAAGATGTTTGTAGGGTCATCATGAACTTTATACTCATCATCAATAGTGGTTACAATTCATTTTTGCATATGAGGGATCCCACTGAAATTATATGATTTATCACTAATTTATTACCATATATGTGTAATATTTCTTTATATTTTAGACTAATCATGTGTAAATTATGTTCATGTAAACTTTTATAATATTTGCTCAAATTAAAACTTATGTATTAGAATCAAAACCTACATGTATGGTATGAAGAAACATATATTAGGTTGATCTTATCCAAGTGGTATACCTCACATACATTATAGTCTTAGTCCAAGTGAGATACATTTGTGCATTAGATATCATTCAAGGAAATCGTCATTATCAACATCAAGGTCATATAATCATCTCACTTATAACTAAAGATGAGCTCCATAAGCTCTACTAACTTGACATAAGACCTATATAAGTCAAAGCATGACACAATAAACACATATTTCTACCTATGTCATAATACTTTACCCAACAATCACATGTAGGTATAACTGCTAGATTCTTTACATGGAACCGCTAACTCAAATACGAGGATCATCATAAACATCATATCTCATTTACTCCATCTAGAATTTTGGGACTTATCATCACCCAAAAAGAGTTACTTATATAATCAATGGCCTCCTTTCATCTAGGTTAGGTCCTTTCATAGTTAGTTTAGGGTTCAATTTTATCATAGGGACCTCACACTAGATGGTCAATTCCAGTACTCAAAAAAATTCTAGTTTATGACTCATTATAACATATTTTAAAATTCACATTTAGTGTGTATCATATCTCATATTTCTCATATTTTTGGTGTTAGGTCTAGTTTTGGATTCATTATACCATATTTCACAATTCACATATATAGCATTTCACATATATGATATTTCTCATATATAGGAGGTTAGGTCATCTAACATTTTCCCAAGTCAGATTAACCCTCTCTAGAGTTTAGCATATCACATGTCCAATGCTAATGGTCCTTCGTGGCAAAGAGCTTGAGGTCCATGCTGGTCTAAAACCATATCTTACTTATCATACATGAACTTGGGTCAAACCAATTTATATACATGCATTTGATCCACAAGATACTTGTAGCACATATAAGCATGCCATAGGTATCATGTATGGTGCTAGACTACATAGGGTTGCATAATCAATCTCGTCTTACACCATCAAAGTGATATCTTATTCCTCAAATTTCAAGCCGAGAACATCATATATAAAACTCATATTATCCTCAATCAAGCTTATTTTTCTAGACTACCTAGTAGCCTAATATGGGATCTAGATGCTAAATCTATCATCTCAACACTCTCATCTTGACAAATGTTACATCTCCTCCTTTTAGGTCACATATACAACTACTGCCTTTAAGTGTATGGTAGAACTTTCATACTTACAAACATATATAGATATACTTGAATTACAATTTCTCCATGTCAAAACATTCTATATAAAAACTACCATACTCCTGTTAATCAAGCCAAAACGACACCAATTTACTACACATATCATAAAATCTAGTAGGGTGTGTACCTATGTAGAATCCCTAAGAATGTGTTGTAGTTCATACATCTAGGATTTATACTCCCAATAGTACTTCATCTCTCTCACCAATTTGTATTTGTGTCCCATACCATAGGACATATAAGAGTAGAATGTCTTCGAGAATTGATGCAAGTTTACACTTAGTTCTCTAAAATATAGGTTTTGTAATCTAAAATCTAAGACATGATACTTATGTTTCTAGATGTTAATATTTCAAGTGTTTCTTAGCTATTGTTCATGATAAATTATAGGTTTCATGGAATGAAAATGCAAAAAAATGATTTTTAAGGGAAAATTCACAAAAATAATCATATGTAAGTTGTTTTTTGTTCTCTAATACCAACTGTCATATCCCAGGATTTCTAGAAGAGGAACCTAATAATGCTACCTAGGAAATCTGTAGTGTGCACAATAGAAAAATAATGTCACTTGAGCATGACTACACACAACATCCAAATCAGTTCATCAAATATAGAAGAACTACATGATTTTATTACAAAATGTGGATTACATAATGAAGTTACCTTCTAAGTGAACATGTACATTATAGGGTATACAATTTTTCTCATCTTACTCTGCTCACTTCAAGCATTTCTTCATGCATGTATCCATTTTATATCTGAAACTGAATATCATATAAAATAGGAGTAAGTCAGCACAAATGTGCTAAGTAAGTGGTGCCCATAAAGGGCACAACTTTTGGAGAAAGAAACATTATTGTGCAATAAAAAATATAGTTCTTCATGATTTATAGAAAAACAACAATAACAACATTTGATCAAAAACTTCATTATGTGAAAAGATGTATTTTATTTTGACCCATTATCTTATTATCAACATCATCCTATAACTCCATCACCCCAAAAGACATCAATAAAGAAGGAGAGGCCATTGTCTCCTTCACTCTAACAAACACAATATAGAAGGGGGATGTCACTATATCCATCACTCCAATAAGCATAAATATAGAAGGAGGATGTCACCATTGTACAAGCTCCATAACTCCAAAATACTTCAACATAGAAGGAGGAGTTCACTTGTACCAATCAACCAAGAAAATTATATACAAGAAGCCATAGTCGATATCAAAAATATGTTTGAAGTTCTCTAAATGTACATAGAAATTAAAAAAAGTAACTAGACCAAGTAGTTTAATATATAATATCAATCATTTCAAGAGATAGAATATATTATATCAAATGCATTATTCTTCTAGTCCAAATGGAATATATCATCATAAAGGAGGAGAGTCCATGTGCCTGACTCAAGTCCACAAAATATAGGAGTAATTCAAATCATTCTACCTAGTTATAATATTTATGAGACATTAGATTTCTTATTTAAAATCATTAGGATTATTCATGTTTTCATATAACATCATAGTCATCCTAAGCCAACCCAATAACCCATAGTTCATATTAAATGTCATGTTAGGGTTTTCATTCACAAAAGGGATTCTCAAATATTTATCATGCAAACTTGAAACAACACTAAGATCATTATATTATTATCAGTCAACAAGCTTCATGTCTAGTATCGGGTAAATCAAAATGCCACTAATCATAATTCCTAACATACATAAAAACAAATAGCTACATTCCTAAAATATCATTTCACAAAAAGACTCAAAGCCAAATAAAGGGTAAATGCATATATTTCTCATCATACTAATAAAAAACATACATAATTTCATGTTTTCTTTAACATCCAATCATTTTCCAGACATTTGTAATATATAACCATTCTCTAGGCACTTATCAAAAATTTGACTACTCATTTCCATTGGATATTTGGATGAGGACTATGGATGGATGACTCATCACCCTCAAAGGCATGTAGTATGCTCCCTCATGTTTAGGACAGACTATTCAGTTATCACACTAGTACAATAAACTATCTCTAGCACTGTTTAAAACAACCCTATAACGTCAGCTACAGAATGACACTTAAGGGGGCGACATTATAGTCATAGGTCTAAGACATCGGTTATTTAGGGATGAAAAAACTGATGATGGAAATCCATCCTCGATTGTGATGATAAAAGAAACAGACACATATAGGAGTATGAATCGTCAGTTACTGGAAAAAATCGACATAAAAAAGTCATAACATGTGACATTTGTAATTGGTAAAGGGCCCTCGTCATTGGTTATCAAACAATTGACACCTATTTAGCATTTAAGGCTTCAGTTCCAACTCAACTGATGATTAAGATGTACAATGATAGTTAAGTCAAGTAAATCAATGATTATGATGTGCTACCAAGCATGGTCGTGCTGTCCAACATGATCGTTTCGAATTTTTCGTTTAATTTTTGTTATATTACTAAAATTGACTACTCAGGCCTATAGTTTCGATTTTATGTAAAAAATGATGACTATGATTTGTTTTTTAAAATAGCAGGCCTACAGACTTGTTTCCCGGCTAGTCAGTAGGATGCAAAATTTGTATTTTAGAACTAGAATTCTGAATTGTAGGTTAACAACATAATGTGAGTTCAACATAACAACAATCCACCAAATGTAGAAAAACAAACATAATATGCACATAATTCTATTCATTCTCCAATTCCATTTCATTACATGTGCAAACATAATTCTATTCATCTTCACCTTCATTCACACACATGTAATTTCATTTACATATACACCAATTTCATTCTCATAACATGTAGAAGCATAATTCATTCATTCATCTTCACATTCACTCACATGTATATAGATCATCATTCACATTTGCACCAATAATTTACTCGCATCAAATTTAAAGTTGCAAGAAGTCATAAACACCACATGTATATAGAAATGTATATATATCAAACTCTAGAAAAGCCATTCTTTAATCCCAATCAAATTCAAATTTGACATCATTTTTTAAGGCTTGTGCCCATTGTTCTCATATCTCATCTAGTTGTTCTATCGTATAGGGCATTTGTATGCCTTCTAGCTTTTCTAAGGTATTGAAGTCTTTTCTTTAAACACCTACAAAGAGAATTTCATATATAATTAACAAGTTTGATATTTTCATGTTATCTAATGAGACTATATACTTATGTTGATAAAGACTATACGCAGATAACATTACAAGAATAGTAAGTAAAATTACCCAACATTGTACAGAGATAACATCACACACTTTTCCTATTTAGAAAAATATTTAAATGTGATAGAGAACTATTGGGTAACATATGTAGGGTCTTTAATTACATATATAATCAAGGGTGGAACTAGAATGCCACATGAGGCAGTGAAAACTCTATACAGACCATATGTAAGTGGTTGTACAACATATATCATGTATGCATTAATATAAAAAAAATAGATCAACATATATAAAATGAGTTATGTATCTATATAACATCTCACCATATCCAAAGTTTTGTCACAGATGTATACAACCAAGCATAACTAAAAAACTTCAAAACAACTTGCAAAAATATACTAGTATCATGAGGTTGACCTACAACATCTTAAGATGGACCATCATAGGTGACCCTTCTTCATGTTCACCTATCCATGATGCCATACCCCATCACTGAGGACCTAGCGAGTCGAATAGGTCTTTTGTAATCCAACCAGGTAACTAAGGAGGAGGTGGATGTGGAGAACAAGTTGTAGGGGTTTTTCTAGGCGTTATGTCCTACAGATATATAATCATATATCAATTGTATAATGTATAAAAAGATACAAACATAATGTAAATTTACCATACATTGGTATAGAAAACTCCATCTTTGGGCCACATGACCATGTCTCATGTTGCATCACCTATTATCTCATGCTCAGGGTGGTCATATGGCAGTGCAGTCTACTTCCAAGGGGTGTAGAAAATCCTCAGCATCACACAAACCACATCGACATGCAACAGTGCACCATGAATCATGTCACCTTCAATGTGTGGGTAAGCCTCACCTAGTGCAACAACATATTCTTCTAGTTTAATATGAAACAACCTCAAACCCTAAAAATTTGCATAAAGTTTTATATATATTATACAAATCATTTTGAAAGGCCATTATATCATAAAAATACTTACAATGGATGTTCTAGGTGGCGGGTCCACATGATTACTCCCAACCGCCTCTATCATAGGGGATTCCACCTCGTATGAAGAGTGAGACGACACATGTACTATCTGAGGCGCTGAATGAGAAGCATGATATTGGCTCATTCCTTCCTGATTTCCCTTTACAATTAACTCTTGTACCTCCTCTTTTGAGAATCCCCCTTTTTGGACAGGATTGTGCTTATGCTCTGATGGCCCAATGAGTGCTCCTATACCAAAACCAGTACCTGCAGCCCTAACATGCCCAGGATGCTCTAGGTTACCTACAGAAATTGTCAATTCATCCCTAGTGCCCTGAGGAATGAACTTGGCTTGTTTCCTTTGCTCATGGAGCTTCCAATAATCATCATCAATAGTAATTGTTAAGTAAAACATAAGAATCATGAATACTAATTGCTTTGAGAGTTGAATTTTACCAGTTTTGTAGCCACCTCAGCAATTTCAGGGTTAGGTATATCTCCATATTTATTTTTCCTCCCAGCTATCCAACATCATGGAGAGGTAGAGGTCCATGAGTTGTAGAGGACTCAACAGTCCCAGGAGTAGGCTATAGAGAAACAGACGCTTGTATTAGCTTTCGGTGAAGATTTGCATAGCCACCTGGACCCGTGTGGTTGTCCACATTCTTTACATGCCTTTCTCTTTGAGCATTACTTTTATCCTGGTTAGTAATTTCATCAATAGTAACTAGTAAGTAAAACATAAAAATCAAGGTCAAGGTAAAACAATGAATTCATAAGAATGTATTCAAAATGGGGAATGAGGCTTAATACCTTGAATTCATTGGTTTTTTCATAGCACCAAATACCTCCCATGAGTCTGGGTCAAGACAACTCCATTTCTTGGTGGTGGACTTCTTCATCTTTTCAACATCTTATATGCATAGTATTGTTAGAGTTGTCCTACGATTCCTTACTACCCTTCCATAATGTTACATCACCTTTTCACGACGTAGCTTTTCATCTGGGTCATATATGATCTACTAAAATTGATATACTTAATGAAATATTATTAAAAATAAAATTGTAAATATCTTTAAAAATAGAAATGCAAATTATAATATCTCACACATAGTTCTTTCCATATTAAGTCTTTCTTGCTATTATCAATTTTATGCTAAGATTCCACTGCTACATTACAATGGCTACGAATAAGAACCCCTCGATTTTCCATAAAAGAGTAGAGGTTCTTTCCAAAAGGATTTAATACATCATCAAAATCAATGAACAACTTTGATATGTTATCCCTTTGTTGTATTAACTTGTTCATCAAGGTGATGCCTCTTATTTTTGCACAGTGACGATGCTTCTCATCAAGTTGAATAACATACTCAGGGCGTACATCCTCAAACTAAAATTGAAAAAAAAAACACATATCGAGCATTAAAAATATAAGATATAAATGTGATAAAACAATACAACAAGATAGACATATTGTAAAATGTACATTTTTGTAATAAAAAAATACAACTTACACCAGTGTCAACGTGTACATCGTGATGCAACTCATCCTCATGGTAATCATCATCATGGTCATCATACACATGGTCAGACGCCATCTAAAAAAATGACATATAAAAATAGTCAAACAATGAAATATAAGATTGTAAAATGCACATCTAACATTTAAAAAATATAAGAGTGCCTATAATTTTGAGACTTTTATCATATAGCATTCCCTTAGTGTGATCTCCACACATTATAAGTTAGTGTCATCTTCAATATTTGTTGTTGACAAGCCAACTGAGAATGGACTGGATTCATCATACTTAGCATAGTAATCTTCTTCATCTATAGGATCTTCAATGAACTTCCTTTTACCATGAACAACAATTGACCATTTTTCATTTGCAAATCAACCATATCAAATACTTTCTTAGCCTATGATGACATTATGAATGGTTCACTATTCTCTCCAATCTTTTCAAAATTCACTAATGTGAAACCCAATTCATCCACTACAACTCCTTTGGTGCTATCAACCCAATTACACTTAAAGACTAAAATTCTGAAATTTACACATTTTAGCTTCACGTGGACTCTTATCTTCACACTAGAAAAAAATAGTGAAGACGCTTGAAGGGTGACCCCACGATTTTGGACAATGCTCTTAAAATCTTGACACTTTGTGAAATATGAAAACACATTTATGTAAAACTCTTCATAAGAGATAACATTGATTTTTGGTTTAAAGGTGAGGCATTTGGTATTTTCAGTAAATTATTTGGTGTTTGAGATAGCTGATGTAAGATTTTATGTTCAAACCACCTAATAAATGTCTTGTTATGCTCTCTAGAAAAGCCATCAAAACTAGTCCCAATATTTTCACTTCCCTAATCATTGGACAACAAGATGTACCATGATATCAAAGAATGAAGGAGGAAAATACATCTCAAGCTGACCTAGCATAACAACCACTTCTCTTTGCAACTTATTAAGATTCTCAGGATCAATAACTTTTTTGCATAGAGTGTTGAAGAAGAAATAAAGTCTGGTGATTGCAAACCATACATGCTTCGACAATATAGATCGAATTGCCACGTGAAATATCCATTAGAGTGTGACAATCATGAGATTTAAGACCTATCAGCATTATATCTTTCATTGATACCAGTCTACGGATACTAGAAGAGTATCCATGTGGTACCTTAACATTAAGTATGCACTTGCAAAAAGTTTTCTTCTACTTTTTGGACAACGTGTAACAAGTAGGAGGTAAAATTATTTTTCGATCACTCCTAACTATTTCTATTAATTTTTTCCTTATTAGCATTTCACGTAGGTCCATTCTAGAATTCATCCATCTTTAGTCTCACCTGGTACATTATACAGAGTACCAATGACATTATCACAAACATTTTTCTCAACATGCATGACATCGATACAATGCCTAATTGCCAAAGAACTCCAATGAGGAAGAACCCAAAATATTGACCTCTACTTGAATAAAGATTTCTCACTCTATGTAGGAATGCTACATTGTGATCTCTTACTGAATTCATTGACAAAGTCTTTTAATCTTTCATAAATAACCGCTTTTAGGGGAACTCCATTCCTCATTTGATCCATTGAACGCTTTGCGCAACCTTCGGTAAGGATGAATTTTTTGAAGAAACCTTTGATGACCAAGATATACAGTCTTGCCGCCATGCTTTAGTCATATTGAATCAGTGTTCTCTTAACATATAGGGCATGCTTTAGATCATGTTACATTGTATCCAAACAAATTCCCACATGCTAGAAAGTCATTAATAGTACAAAACAACATTGAATGCAACTGAAATGTCTCTCTATGCAAAGAATCATACGTCATCACACCTTCCCCCTAGAGTTTCTTTAATTCATCAATCAGAGGTTCAAAATAAACATTAATAATATTTCCAAGTTTTTTAGGGCCCGATATCAACAATGACAACATAACGTACTTATTTTTCATACACAACCAGGGAGGAAGATTCTATATAACAATCATAATAGGCTAAGTGCTATTTTGGCTGCTCAATGTGCAATATGGATTCATCCCATCGGTACAAAGCCCCAGTCTTAGATTCACGACTTCTTCACCAAATTCAAGGTACAATAAATCAATCTTCTTCCACTATGTGGAATCAAATGGATGTCGTAGAATCCCATCATTATTTTTCTTAACCTCAGCATGCCACCTTAAATTCTCCGCATCCATCAGATTGGCAAACAAGTGTTGAAACCATGTTATTATAGGTATATACCACATCAACTTGGCAAGAGAGCCAATTTTGGACTTCCACAAAGTCGTCATTTTATACCTTGATGTCCCACATTTTGGACAATTTTCAAATCAACATAGTCCTTTTAAAATAACACACAATCATTTGGGAATGATGTATCTTCTTATCCTTCATTCCCATTGGGCATAACATTGTACTTAATTCATATGCTGAGATTGGAAGATCGTTTCCTTCAGGAAGAATTTCTTTCAATAAAGACAAGAATGACGTGAAGCTTTTGTTTCACCATCTATTGTTAGCCTTCAAATTATACAATCTCAACACAACATTCAGCTTCATAAACTTAGTACACCCTATGTATAACATTCTCTCAACATCATACGTAATGTTCTTAAATAAGGAAGGTGGATGGGTGCGCTCTACCCCACAACTATCTAGTATTGTATCAACCATGTCTATCAGAATTGGTTCATTCACAACTACATCTTCAGCGGCAATTTCTTCTTCAAGAAGTACTACTATAGACATCTATTGATCTCATGCTTGGAATCTCTCCATGCGAGTACCATTCTGTATAGCCTTGTACAATCCCATTGCACATGAATTTTGTCACTAGTGTTGACTTTCTAGTTATTACCACAATGCCTACATGGATAGTAGAACCTATCTCCAAGTTGTTTCCTACATTCCTCTGCAAATCTTATAAATTGATTAAAACCAGTAATAAGCTATGGGGTGTATAAATTTGGAATGGACATCCATGATCTATCCATTATATGATCAAAGATAAAACAACTATTAGGATTTAGGATTTACATATTAGGTTTAGGATTTACAGATAAATAAGGGTTTATTATTTTGGATTTAGGGATAAGGGTTTATAGACTAGGGTTTATGGTTTACATATTGATTCAGCCCTATTTTAGGGATTCATCTTGTGTCATATTGCATTTCAATCACATCTATACATGTTAGATAACATGTTATTTCCTCAATATGCATATTTGTATAAATGCAATTATGAACATTGTTTGCATGTTTTTCAGGCATTTGGACCATGCTTGATGGAAGAGAGAGAGAGAGAAGGATTGATCCAAGGGTTTCTCTACCCTTGAAGAGACCCAAAGTGAAGTATGATGATCCCTCAACCTACCCCTAGTGGCCAATGATCCATTAAAGCAAATATGTCTAAGAAAATCCAATGAATCAAGTCAATGTGTTGATCAATAGACTAGCATGGCCATGGTACCATAGAACGGACATGCTAGGACACTTGGAAATCAACAAAGTCATCCTCAAGTAAAGCTAGAATCACCATGGCTGTTCCACATAGAATAGAAGTGGTGGACTAACCCATAATGGCCATGCCACCTTGCATGGTCGTGTTCCAACAGAGGCAGAACAACCGTGGCGCAGAGAAGGACCTGTGCATTTTAAGCCACCACGGTTGTGGTGGCCACCACAACCGTGCTACCCTAGCCTCATCATGGCCATGCCACCTTCAGTGCAAAATTGGCCAATTCCCTGTGATTTTTCACCATTTCTCACCATGGTCATTCCCATTGACCACGATCATTCTCACCCCTCCCCACCACAGCCGTGGTGACCACCACGACCATGCTACCTACAAAAACCTAGCTACTTTTGCACTATTTTTCCCATACTACTCCTACTTGGCCAAGTGCTTCCCCCACATCGATATATATCTAGGTGGTTGCTCCAACACAAGGTTAGCTACCTTCTACCACCTCCTAGCTCACCATTTCACCCCTTAGCCATTCCACTCCATTTCCCCCTCCATTCCACTCCATTTCACCCTTTCCACCACCAAAACCCTAGTTTCCTCTCATTTCCACCCATTTCCACCATCATTCCATGCCGCTACACCTTGAAGGAGAGAGGAGGATGCCCTTCAGTAGCTGAAGTGGAGGAATTCTTCATCTATACTGAGCTCCATGACTTCTTCTAGCTCCTTCTCTTCCCTTTTTGTATTTTGCATTGTTATGAGTAGCTAGGCCCAATGGGTGTGCTGTTTGGGGTGTAAACTGTTACTTTGATACCATGTTGAGGGGAAATGATATGTAAACATTATAATTCCATTTGCTAATGATTACGTTCTATTTCCATCTCACTCTCTATAAATTGCTTGTTGGTTTGTGCTTGAAATTAGTTGGGAATTTAGGAAAATTGATTATATGTGTGAATTTTGGAATTTGCTCCTAGGTCCAGTTCTTGGATCCCTATCTATCTACCCATCCTCATACATCCTAATCAATCTTCCTAACCCTAATTGATAGATCTAAGTATCTAGTTTAGATGAAATTGATGCATTTAGCATGGAGCTTTCTCAAGGTTAGAATGTGGGTGATGGGAGGCCTAAAACCTCACTTCCATCCCCTTTACTAATCTAAACCCCTAATCATCCTAAGATCATCTAACCTAGAAACCTAGGCTTGTTTACACTCTAATTGAATTACACCTAAGCCGTAACCCAATTGAGCCTCACAAGGGTAGTGGGGGTGTTAGGGACTAGTTCCCCTATACACAACCTAGCATATCCTTGGTCAGTTAGTAGCTTAGGATAATTCATTAGAATCTAGCTTGTTGTTTGGTTTGGATAAAATAAATGGAATCATAATGTTCATATGTCACCCCAACTCAATTGATAAGTGCATTCCCTAAACAACCCACATCTCCCTTAATAGCTTTAAAACCCTAGTTTCCATCTTGCTTAGATAGTGTTAGCTTAATTAGCTCTTTTCTTACTTAGATAGCTTCTTCCCCTGTTCTTGCTTTGTTATTGCTAACTTAGGTCTTTAATTGCTCTTTTGCCTTGTCTTGCTTGCCTTAGTGTAGATTGTTCTTTTGTTGCGTTGCCTTGCCTTTTCTTGTTCATTAGAATTAAATGTCTAGGGTTAACATAGGTTTTGTTCTTTCTTGTCTTCGTTTACTTACTTTCTTATTCACCCTTAGGTTAACAATCAAACCACCTTTAAACCCTTAACCCTAGTATTCGTAGTAGCAACGTAGCACCAAAAACTAAGCTAGATCTAATGCCACCTTTTCTCCCTGTGGATTGACCATATACTTACCGCCTTCCTATACTACGACACGACCCTATACGCTTGCAGGTATAGTGTATTAGTTTGTGTGAGTGTATTGAGTGTTGGTCATTATAAATTTCAAAAGTTTAATCCATATCGTGTGCTCCTGTCCATGGAGTTACATCCATTCAAGTTTCAAGGAGTGGTGTGTAACTCCATTGGCGATGGCACACCACATATTAGGGTTTAGGGTTCAGTAATGAATGTGTGTACCACCTATCCCATTCTTGAACACCTAATCTCACTAGTATGTGTATAATGTGTATTCAATTAGAAGAATTTACCTACAGTTTTCCAAGCACAACGATGTAGATGAGAAAGTGTCCACCAACATATGTACTTAGAGAACAAATGGGAAAGAGCTGATGAAACAACTTGAAAACTGAATATACATCATATACTTACATCGTAAGTGAGATTAAATGTTCAAGAACAATCCCAAACTGGGGATTATCCAAGATTTACTCCTAATGAGTAAATATCAGACGAGTTTCTTGGCCCACAAAATACATGTATGTTTCATTCCTATACATATAATCATAGTTTCATCATTCATATCCTAGGTTTTATGTAACGTCATTTAGTTCAATTCATTCTTCCATTTGGATTAGTTCATTCTTGCATAATTAACCCTACTTAATCAATATTAGTCAACTGTACAATCTTGAAGAGCAATTATTGAACTAAGTTAAATCAATCTCTAACAAGAGAGAAAGAAACTAATATTAATTAAGATAACTAGTAAATCTTGAATGGGTTTCTAGGATAGAATAAAAACCCAATCAAGAATAAAAACCCTAACAAGAATGCATCACCATTAACTATTAAATTTTCACTAATAGGCAAGTAACAAATTAAAATTTAAGAAATCAATTAATTATAAAAGTGTGTCGTTACGAGTTTAAGAAAAATCTACTTCTAATTAATTACTCACTACAATGGTTGAGAAGGCTACGGTGGTGATCATCGAAGGTGGAGTTAGAGGTGGTCACGACTAGTGCAGGATGGAGGTGGGGTTGCGACAACAATTGGAGATGAAGTTGATGTAGTGGTGGCTGGAGCGGCAACGACTAGAGAAGCACTGACTAGAGAAAGGAGATTAGAGTCACTGGTGATCAATAGGGAATCCACAATAGTAACTCATTTGTGATGCGGGGCGGAAGATCAACGAAGGAGGTGGAAGAGAAAATTGCCAGAGCTAGATGGAAGAGAAAATCATTTGCGATGAAACAAAAGATTGACATAAAGAAACATTTTGCGGGTGCTATTAAGTGAACTCTATCATCGATTTTTAAAGGAAAATGATGACTAAATACATAGTCATCGGTTAAACAAATCATATGAAACATAATCTAGTGCTAATAAACACGGTTGTACGGATGAGCACGCTGTGTTGGAGACTTATTCATTGATTTCTAAAGGCTAAACTGACGATAGAAATCTTAAACCCCCCCCCCCCAAAAGTTGGCATTTGTCAGAAGACTTAGTTGTCAGTTTTTGATGCTAAAATAGACGACTAAGTAACACTCAGAAGTCATTTATGTTGAAGAAACTGATGCCATCGACCTAACCCCAAATAAAAAAGTCAGTTTCAACAAGGGAACTTAGTCGTCGGTTTGGATAGGAAACTGATGATGCAGAATAAATTTGGGGGAATTTTTTTTTAGGACAATATGTGAAGTACTTAGTTGTCAGTTTAATATTTAAAATTGGTGATAGATACTGTTATATAAAAGTGGCCTTCAACAAGGGGATTGTGTCATTGGTTCTTTCTTCTAACCAACGACTAAGAGGCAATTTGGTGGGATACTTTTTCCACAGGGACATGGCACATACTCTGTGTCGTCGGTTCTTAGGTGAACCCACACTAAACATGAAATTTTTGGAGGAAAATATTTTTCCCTAAAAAATTATATTTTACCGGTTATCTAAGATGCCAGTTTCAGTTAAACAAATTCGACATTATAATAAAAGTCTACATGTGTCTTTCTTAATCAACATGACTTGACCAATGGTGAGGGTTTTACTTAAGAACTAACGTTATTGATGATATGTTGTCGGTTTTTCTTTGGAACTGACGTTAGTAAAAGTGATATTAGACGTCAGAAATGTACTAGTATCACCTTGTGCCACCCATTAGATTGAGATATTTGGGCCTCGATCGCTATAACCACCCACTGCAGTAGATCTATAAAATTGGAGGGTTAGTTGGGTTTGGGTTGAGTCATTGCTAGTGTGGGTCTCACTTTGTTGGTCAAAAATACACAACTTTAAATGTGTGGAATAAAAGCATAACTAGTTTCCACCTAAAGGTTTACAAGTCAATATGTGAGTACTCATCAAGATTTTTTGATACAAAATAAGTTCTTGTTGCCTCTTTTAATGCTAAAAACAAAAATGAAAATAATTTGGTACCATTTTTTGTTGCAAATACAGTACCAAGAAAGAAGCCAACTATTGTGTTTGACATCTAACACAATGGATAAGTTATTAATATGTTTTACATAAAACTAAAAGAAAGAGACAAAGTAACTACTGGGTACCACATTTTATTGTAAAATAAAGGAATATCGTATAGTTTATACAAATAAAATATCAATAAAGTAGCTTAATTTTGACATTTAATATAAGACAATTATAGTACAAGTGGTCATGTTTGTGTATTACATAACACAAGATTAAAAATATATAATTACAATTATTAGACATAAAATGTTAACTTGTGCTAATTTGAAACTTGTATTAATTGGTATAAATATCTTATATGTACATTAATAAATTAGAATTAGTTAATTGGATCACTAGGAGATGTCCATGACTCATTTTCAAAACCTGTTAACTAAAAGGGTGAGTTTGGGTTCAGGTGATCCATCAAATGCCAAATTTTATCACCCGAACCTGACATAAACAAGTTGATTGATTTGTGGGTGTCCATAGATTCTGACCCAATTTGATAGGTCTAGGACGCATGCTCCGGTCTCACATGGCTTTGTGTCATCACAATCCCTATTTCCCTATTTTTTCTATGAATAGGGGGATATCGTAGTTTCATTGTCTGATGTTGACACGATTCTTGACAATCAATCATTAATGTTGATCATCCTCAAGGATCAACCTATTTGGCACCCTACACATCAAAACAACAAGGTAAGTGGGTCTATCAAACTCGAATCACCACTGAAGATATATTCTCTTCATTTATCACACATATAATGATAGCGTGGGGGATCTTCATGTACTACTTACCACAAAGGGAAACTCCAGTGAGAGTCAACATGTCATATCAGTCTTGGTGACATTGTTGGTGGCTTTCGTTGTCCTTACGGTGGTTGTAGGCCTTTCGACAAAAGGTTATATGGTGAAAACTCCCTTCAGGTGGCCTTGATGTTGGGGTGGCGGCTGAGCAAGCACCAATGGGGTTTGCAAACTCCCATCCTAAGGGTTCTCTAAAGAGGATTCAAGTAGGTTTGCAAGAGAAATACAAAGGTGAAATTATAAAAAGAAAGGGTGTGAGATCTAGTAGTAGACCTTGGTGGGTGAGTTGGGTAAGTGTAAGGTCATTTCATGTGTGGGTCTCATGGGTGCGGTCAACAAGACATAATTTTAAATGAGTCAAACAAAATTACACCTATACATGATCCATAATGTTGTGGTTAGATTTGCAAGTGATATTACAAAATGTGTGTGATAAAAAATGGTTTCTTGTTGCTTCTTATATTGTGAAAAAAATAGAAACAATTTGGTCCCTCTTCATTGCAAATATTGTACAAAAACCTCAGGCAACTTCATGTTTGACATCAAACACAATGGATTAGTTATTGACTTATTTGATATGAACTAAAAGAGAGGAATAAAGTAACATCTAGAAGTTGCTTTTGATTTAAAATGAAGGAAAATAATATAGATTCTATGAAGAAAACATTAGAAAATAGCACTTAATTTTGTCATGTAACATTTGACATTCCTAGTTCTAGAAATAGTTATGTTTTTCTATTGCACAATATTTCATATAAAAAAATAATTTCTACAACTAAGTATAAAATATTAAGTTGTGCTAATTCACAACTCATCTTAATAAGTATACAAGTATTATATGTTTATTAGTATATTAACCTCAAGAAAGTGGATCACATGTTCATTCCCATGAGTCACTCAAGAAACCCACTAACTATTCGAGTGCGTATGAATGTAGGTGATTTTGAGAGGATTCCCAATTTCATCACCCAAACCCACTTAAATAGGCCAACCCATGGGTTCTTGTGGATCTTGACCCAATTTGATAAGTTTATCTAGTGGTGTATCCCAAATTTGAATGAATTGTCGTGCAACACATAGTAGTATAAAGAATAGAAGAATAAGGGGATGGATCTCTTTCCATATAGAACTATTTCACATGATTTATGAGGTAAGATGGGTGTTAGGGCTTTGGAACTTGTGCCCTTATTGATTATTCATGAAGAAAATGATTGATTGAATAGGTTGTTTATGAAAAGAGATTTCATCTTAATGGTTTTCCTCCTCCTACTATAATCAAATGTAAGCAAAAATCGAATGACTTATTTATCTCATTGAGAGATTTATCGATCAACTTAAAGAAACTAAAGAAAAATCTAGGTCATGGTCTCACTCTGGCAATTTAATGATCTCCTACGGCACTCCTCACTCCGATGACCATCTTGGGGGGAGGATTGTTTGGTTTCCGGCATCCATCGCCCCTTCCCCCAAGGCCCCTTTCTCACACGAACGCCTTCTGGGGTCCGATCTTAGGTGGAGATCGTGGTTTCCTAGGACTACAATCCTTACGCCACTGATCCTTGAATCTCACTTGATCTGGCTTTCCGACGACATTAGGTGGTGGATCATATCTTGCTTCATGTTATTGAGGCTGAGATGAGCTCTAGATCTCCTTCTATGTCATCCTAAGGACCAATTGTCGGTTCTTACTTTGTTTAGGCCCCTTTTGACAATGAGTTTCTTCTTACCAATCTGCTTTTTAGTTTTCTGTGTTTTTCAGTGGTAGTTGTCTACCTTTCTTTTAGTCTCTATGTTCTTTTGTACCTTTCTATTGGTGTGGGTTGGTCTGGTCTCGGTTAGGCCTGGTGGGGTGCCAACAACTTCTCATGTTGGGTTATTCATGCATGATTTATTCAGGGTCCTAGGTTGAGTGGAGGTCACTTTGGTCCCCGTGTTTTGACCCATGATTCTCGAGATGCCAGTTGAGGTTAGGGAAGAACATTCGTGTCTTTAGTATTGTGAAGAGGTTCCCTAAGAATTATTCCCCATTTTCATTCCTTCCTCCCTCCTTCTACTTCTACCTTAGCTTGTCTAAGCAGCTCTTTCCTGGTCTTTCTGCGGCTTGGTGAAGTTTTGTTAGTCCTCTGTTTCTGCCCACTTTCTCCTAGAGTTAGTTTGCTAGGTCTCTAGTAGTGTGTTTTCCCAAGTTTTCTTCCTGGATGGTAGCATATTGGAATGTATGTGATGGCATCACTTTTGGAAAATATGTTCACTCCTCATCCAGTTATCGCATGGGCTCTTCTAGATCGAAGGTATCTCTTGTTGATAGCTTCTTTGTTCAGCCACTATATAGAGAGATCTGTGCTGAATTTTTCTCACCTCCTCCCAATCTGAGCTTATGAGCTATGTTGGTTTCAAAAAGGAGTCTTGGATGGTCCTCTTGTGTGTTCTCTCTCTTCTATATGTTGTATGGCTTGCCAGTAATGATATTGTGTACTTCCTTTGGAAAAAAATTAAAGAATAAAAATCATCATTGCAATTTGGACAACAACTTTCCTCTTTTTTAATTTCTGTTACATCTAGAATATAATTCTAGTAGAACCAACTTTGGACCTATACTTCATTTCCATATAATCCTCCTTGTCAAAGAAACCATTATTCCCAAAAGGGCCAAATTAAATTCATATGATCAAGGCTCTCCATCCATAGTCATAACCATCCATAGTCATAGGACATAAAGAAGACAAATTACAAATTGTGTCCTTTCTCTATGATTTCATTTAACAGTAAAAATAAAACAATTTATCATTATTAATAAGATACATGTTTATTCTCACATAATTCAAAGGTTATCGTCAAGCCAAAAAATGTAATCATATTTTTAAAATTCTGATTTTTTGTCTATAAGACATATCAAGATCAACAAGACTTCTTCTATGGAAAGGATACTAAATTTAGCCCAACCAATAATGTACCTCAAAATCCCTTTTGTATGAATAAAGAAGATCCCACAATATTGCACACAAAAATTCAATCAATTGGATTATGACCACCATTAAATATATTATTAAAATGATATTCTATAAAAATTAACAATATTGTAAATACAGCTTGTTTCATTTATTTGTCTAACTACAAGTTTTCAACCATCGATTTTCTATAATCACACTCTTCTTTGAAAGGACATGTAAATTTCACATATTATATTTAAGAAATTGTTTTTTCTTGATCCATTTTCCATGTATGTTAAAAGGCCATTTATATCCATTATTTTAAACCTATCCACTCAAAAGGATATCTAACCACTACCAAATAGTTAAATTTTATTTAATTTTAAGTAAGGTTGTGAAAAATAATTTCAAAATTTAGGTTCTTACTAGAGGTATGTAGAACATGTTAGAGCAAGTGGAATCATCTTAGTTGCTAGCATTGTTCATTAGTTCATAGTGTGAGGTCACGTATTAAATTTGAGACACTTTTGAAGAGTACGTCATCAATGTGTATAGTAAAGCATGGGCAATCCAAAGAGCATTGGAATACCAGTAGAGTAGTCAACATGTATAATAATGCACAAGATAGAGAGTGTGAGAACTCAATCTAGTAGATGAGAAATAGCTAGAATGAATAAACTTATTCTACAAATTAGCAAATAGGACACAAACATCAAGACACACATAAAGGCTTGCGCAAGAGGCCCCAGCCCTAGCGGCGACTGCGAGTGCGGCGACTGCGAGGAGGCCTTGCATCAGATCGTTTCTCGCGCGGCGTCCCGGCTTGGGGGAGGGGTCCGGCAGCCTTTGCCTGCCACCTTCTCCCCCCCAGGCCTCTTCCTCAGTTCGCTTCTTCCCCGTCTTCAGGCGCAGGCCTCTCTCTGGGTTTCCTCGGGTCTCTCCTCCGTTTGGCGGCGGCTGTGGTAGGTCCGGTTCTCTGATCTGGTTTCCACGGCGGCTGTTTGGAGTGGCGAGCTGGGAGGCTGGCGAGCCGGACTCCTTCTCCTGGTGTTGGCGGAGGCGGCGCCCTCTCCTGCGTCTTGTTCTTTTCTCGTTTCTTCTTTTGCTTGGTCGTTTCTTGGTTTGGGCAGGTGGTCTGCCTTTTTCCTTCTTGTGTCTTTCTAGTTTCGGTCTGGGTTTCTTGTGTCGTTAGTTCGTCGTGTCGTGCCTCGGGTTCCCTCTTTGGCAGACGGTGGGCTCGGGCACCCCTTGGTGTTTTAGGCAGAGGAGGAGGAAGCTGGGTTTTGGGCTTCGTGTGGGTCTCCCAACCCCTGTTCGCAGTGGTGGTCGAGAGTGGTGGTGGAGTTCCCGGCACCCTCTACTCCCCACCTTTGTTTCCGCATGAGCCATCCTTCCTTTGTATCTGCATCACTGGGTTTTTGCCTCCTTCCCGGGTCTGCTGGTGGGCAACCTTAGTGGCGTCGATAGTAGTTGTGTTTCTCGTCCTGTTTGGTGGGGCATTGTGTCTGTGTTGTTAGTTTTGTGTCGTTTGTTTTTTTGGGTCAAGCTCTTTATCGAGTAATCTTTTCGTTGTCTTCATGATGGTAATCTCTGTCAGTGGCTTTGCTTACTCCTATCAAGATGTACTCATAGGTTCTGGTAGATTGACGAATTCCATCCGAGATAGCTGCTTTAGACAGCCACGACTAGAGGTGGACGGTGCAGAAGCGTACCTATCGCATCCCAATCTGAGCCTTGTGCTATATCTTTCCGCAAAAGGAGTTGCTGCTTGGTTATTTGATGAGAGATGTCTATCTTGTAGATGCCGTATGGCTTTCTTTTAATGATATTGAGCTATTTTCAAAAAAAAAAAAAACATCAAGACACACACACACACACACACACACACACACACATATATATATATATATATATATATATATATATATATATATATATATATATATATATATATATATATATATATATATATATATATATATATGAGAAGAATCACAAAGTAAACATTAGTAGAAGAAGCCCAGAATTTCAGGGAATAACATATAATAGAAAGAATTTCATTTAGTAGTATATAAGTAAATATCCATAGAGCATTGGAAAGATCCTTATATATTTATAATAAATGAATAATATACAAAATATGTAGTAGCAATCGAGTATAATATATAATACGTACATAGTAGAAAGATCTGATTAGCAACATACATTTTAATATGTGAGGGGTTAGTAGATTGATTTATGGAGGAAATACATATTGTATGGAGGGATGGAAGGTGGTAGCCACTAAAAATATAAAAAAATGATGAAAAAGAAAGAGAGTTATTTCTGTTTGAGATAAAATAAGAACACACTATGTATATATATTTGCCATTTAATAGTGTATAAGATAATGTTGAAGAAAAAAAACTTTTGTATTTTTTTAGTCACTCAGCTAGTGTTTGATTTGATAACATGTCAGGTAATTTTTCCACATATGTGGAGATTGTCACGTATCAAATTGTGAATGGGCAAGACAGACATGACACGTGAAAAGGTTACAACCATGTGATGTGGCTTGGTAGTAGAATAATTCACGAAATGATAGCTAAGTGTTGATATTTTCTTTTGGATCTCTATCAAAGTAAATTGGTGGTTAATGTTCAAGGTATTAGTTGAGAAAACTTGATGATTCTTTATTCAAGAAACACACAACTTAAATTAATCAAGTCCTACACTCACTATGTGGTGGAAACCATCTCACATTCCTCACTACATGGAATATTAAACAAAAAAGTAGGAACTTGCTAATAATAAATACTAACAAACTTGATCTATTAAAAAAGAAACAAAAATTGCTTAACCATTAAATAAGGAACTTGCTAATAATAGTTGCTAACAAACTTGACCAAACAAATCCTATAATCTCAAACCGGTTAAGTTTTGAGTTTAAACTTCATCCAAAATCAATAATTCATTAGCACCAGCATGTTCTTTAAACCCCTCTGCCACTTCACAGATTTCAAGATCACTTCTTAGCTTCTCAAACACCTCCAACTTTAAAACCTTCATCATGATGTTTGCAACTTTCTCAATGGTACCACAATGCTCCAGCTTGATCACTTCTTGTTTGACTAGATCCCTAAGAAAATGAAACATGACATCAATGTGCTCATTGTTCCCATGTAAAACTGGATTTTTGGATAGCTTAATGGTAAAACTATTATCACAAAGGATTTGTGTTCCACTATCAACATTCTCCATTCATCCCATTTTATCTAGAATCTTGTTCGACCATATACATTGTGTTTCAAAAACAACAATAGCCACAAATGTTCCCTCCATTGTTGACAAGGTCACTACAGGCTATTTTTTGGAAGTCCAAGAGACAATACCTCATCTTGATGTTGTAAGATACAACATGCTCAATTTATTACTTGTAGTGTGTTGCATGAACCGGAACTCCATCTCCTTCTAGAGTGACCTTATCTCTTGGAACTATGGGATTCTTCACAGGGTAGCTTTCTAGTAGTTGAATTTTCTCCAAAAGGTCCTTTATGTACTTATTCTATCCAATTAACACTCCCTGATTACCCTGATTAACTTCTACCCCTAGGAGCTACCTCATTCCTCCTAGGTCAATCATCTCAAACATATCCTTCATAGATTCCTTAAAACCTACAATAGTTTATCATTATTGTTGACTCACATAAAATCATCAACATTTAAGTTGACAATCTAGAGATCAGTCCCTTGATTTTTAACAAACAAGGTGTGTTCATAAGGACACCTCTAAAATCCTGACTCCAGGAAGTACCCTTCAATCTTGTTGTACCAAGCCCTTGGTGCCTACTTCAGATCATATAAAGCCTTCTTCAACTTGTATATTTTATCTTTCTCCCCTACAAACTCAAAACCTTATGGTTGTAGCACATAAACTTCATCCATGAACTCGTCATGGAGGAATGAGCTTTTAACATCCAAATGATAGACTGACAAATTGTGATGTGCAGTGAGAGATGGAAGAATTCTAATTGTGTCCAATCTATATATAGGTGCAAATACCTCAGTCTAGTCTATCCTATGATATTGTGTATATCCTTATCCAATAACATGGCCTTGTACTTGTCAACTTCCCAATTTTTTTTCATCTTTGTCTTGAACACCCACTTCACTCCTATTGGCTTCACTCCAATAAGCAGTGTTGTGACCTCCCAAGTTTCATTCTTATATATGTATTACATCTCCATCTACATGGCATCCCTCCATTTTTCATCATGGTATCTTTAAAAAACACAAGATTTTCTTCTACAATCATCAGAGCATATTAGTCACTAGGATCTAGACTCACATACCCCATCTCATAATCATCATGCCATTGAGGTCTAATCCTGATCCTTGGAGCTAACCATAGACTTTAGTACACTGCTCTGCATCTGATGTTGATGATGAATCCCCTAGATTAACTAGAGTTACTAGTGTCCCACCTAAAGCATTGGAACCAATTAGTGTTGTTGGTGAGTTGTCAGTTGCTTCTTCTAGAGTCTCAGTCTCTTCATTAGAATCCTCAACATCATCAGCACATCCTTCTCACATCACATGAGAGAGTATTGGTCTCAACTCTAAGTCCTTTGTGCTCATCAAAGGTGACATCTCCTCTAATTATCATCTTATTAGTACTCAAATTGTGAATTCTTTATAGTTTAAATGCAAAGCACGTTCTAAAGAAATAGAATTGGATACTCTTATTATCCAACTTCTTCATGTGTTAATCAGAGATAAGGACGTATCCTACACAACCAAATACCTTAAAATGATCCACCACGAGGAGTGTACCATTCAAAAGTTCATAGGGAGTTTTGTTTTTTATAATTATGGTAGGACTCATGTTCAACACATAGGCAGACCAAGCAATTGCCTCAGGCCAAAACATTATTAGAACTTTATTGTATGGGAAGCATGTGTCTCACCATATTCATAATGGTAATATACTTTCTCTCAACAGATCCCTTCCATTGTGGAGTTAGAGCTCATGTGAGTTTCCTACATATACCAACTTCATCACAAAAGGCTTTAAACTCAGTTGAGAGACACTCTCCTCCCTTGTCAGTTATTAAGCAAACAATCATAGAACTAGATTCCTTCTCAATTAACACCTTACATTGTCTACATACCCCAAAAGCTTATGACTTAGAAGTAAGACAATGCACCCATAACTTTATACTAAAGTCATCAATAAGAGTAAACATGTACCTCTTGCCACTGTTTGAATTTGGTGTAATTTGACCACACAAGTCAGCATGTATCAGTTGAAGCTTGATCACTTCCTATCATATGCTTCTCTTTTGAAATGGTTTTCTATGTTTCTTTCCTACCATGCATGTTGCACACACCTCAACACTCCCAGTCCCTTGGAACTTTGGTAAGACTTCGACCGTTCCATCCTTTGACAACTTCTTCAAACCCTTTTAGTGAAGATGTCCAACCCGTTTGTGCCAGATCTAAAGATTAGTTTCCCGAACACCATTTTCCTTAAAGCACTATGCCTCTTCTCCTACTGGAAGTGTCTATTTTTTCCCTAAATAACAAATATCTGATTGGACTTCATGCTAGTTTGAAAAATAATCCTTTATCATTATGATAGATTTAGCAGATTCCATCCTTGATGAGAAAGGCTAGCCCCTTTTCTTGCATTTGCCCCAAACTTGAGAGATTGTTCTTCAGACTAGGAACATAGAACACCTCTTATATCACAAGAGGTATCTAATGTACTATCATCGTGATGGTTCCTTTCCCAAATGCATGTAACCTCATGTCATTCCCTAATTTGAAAGTCAAGTTCAAGGTGATGTCAAGATTAGAGAACCATTTGTTACCAATCATGTAATTGTTGCAACGTGAGTCCAGGAACCACCAGCTATCTATGTTCTCATTAGAAATCTTATAAACCATCAAAACATGCAAACTAATCCCCTTCTATTTCAACACAAGCCAGGAGTAGCATGCCCTCGTTTAGGTCTCCATCTCCACCAGTAGAATTGTTCGCATAATTAGCTTCCCATTTAGGATATTCATTCTTGAAATCTCCAATCTTGTGACACTTGTAGCATTCCACATTGTCTCTACTCTAGCTTCTTCCACCTCATCTTCCATGACCAAGATAACCACCATGACCATGATCACTACCTCTTGCACCTTCATATCCAACATTTTAGAGCTTGATCCACATTAGTTGACTGCTTGCTGAACTTATGCTCATGAACAAGCAGAGAGCTTTGTTGGGCATATATTGATAGATCATATATTTCCTTTGACACATCAATTGAGAATACTATATAATTAAATCTCTCATTGAGTGTACTAAGAATCTTCTTCATTGTCTTCCCATCATTCATCACTTGACCATAGCTTCTCGTCGCATCTGAAACAACCATAACTGTAAGGACTCTGACCCACATTTTGGGATAATCCTATTTGTTTTGCTTAAGAAAGGTGCTTCGAACTTCAATCTAATCCTTAAAGAAGTTTTTATATCATGTGACAAGCTTATGTTTCCAGTTTGGTTCCATTTAGATATTGTTTGAGCAATGTTTGCTTGTTTTGGACCAAAGTGCAATTTACCCAAAGTAAGGGGTTATATTGAAATATGTCACATGTAGAGCATACCTTTAGTTATATAGCATCATTAGATAGATAATGATGTTGTGGGGCGCCTTGTGTAGAGCCCATGTTCCAAGTTTGAGCTCGGTTTGATGATGCTTGTGCTTTATGTGCTAGTTTTGGTGCAAATTGCAAATTACCCAAAATGGAGGGTCAATATGCAATTTATATGCTATATAGTCTTGTTGCTTCAGTTGGTAATCATATAGTATGTGGATGGAGGCTTGGGCACCTTGTTTGGATGATAGTTGAGGAGTGACATCTCTATATTGTTTTAATGCCTTATATGTCACATGTGCTATCTTGTCCTTTAGTGTATCGGGTAGAGCTTGGAGTTTGTGTTGGTTTAGGGGGTGTAACTCCCATGGAGGGTGCCCAGATGCACGATACACAGCCTAGAGTGTATCACCAGGCCGTGTATGTGAAGCTTGGGTGGCAACAAGTGGCGTTAAGAGCATGAGCAAGTGGCATCTTAAGTTATGTGGTATTGACACCTTTCCTTTGCTACCTCTCTCTTCCTTGGTGTATATAACTCCCTTCCTCCTTACCCAAGTGATCCTTTTCGGCCACCTCTTTCCCCTTCCTGTATGGGATGAGCTTGGGAGCTTTGGGAGCTAAGGAAAACCCCCATGGAGCTTGGGAGGGCAAGCTCCTTGCCCATGGATACTTCTTGCTCAAGATTCAGCCTTGGTGAGTCATGCTTCTTTGCTAGCTTTTTCTTGTGCTTTCTTCTTCATCTCCTTCTTCCCCTCTCGGCCATGGATGGGCATTTGATGATAGTAGACAAAGCTGTGGTCCTCTCTCTCTTTTCTCCTTCTTAAGCTAAGCATAACCATGGCTTTTTCTTCTTCTTCTTCTTCTTTTGTTTCTTGAGGTGATGATGATGGTGCCAAAGGCATGCTTAGAGATTTGGATGGATGATCTTCATGGTGAGGAACGTGGGTTTTATTCTTGGATCAAGAAACTTGATGTCTTTCATGGAGATCCTCTTAAGGCGGGTTACATAACTCTTAACCATTTCTATTATGTTCACTCTCCATATGTGCATCCATTGATTCTTGTCTTTAAATTGAGACCCTTCTCTATGATAGTTGTGTATGGGAACTTGAGATATATTCTAATGGAAATGGTCACGTTTTTTTAATGTCTTTATCTTGTTTTCCTTGTTTAAGATGGTAACGGGTGTCTTGAGGTTGAAGATGACTAACCCGATATGGTGCCTTACCCAATATGGGGCTTTGCTCGATACAGAACCTTGCCCGATATAGTACCTTGCCCGATAGGCTGTGCCTTAGTTGATGGATTGTGAGAAATACACCTCTCTCACTTTGTTGTTGAGAGGTGACCTTAGGATCCCTTGATCCAAGATGCACAGTAGTGAGTTCTTAGGCAATACCCCTCTCTCACTTAATTGTCTTGAGAGGTGATCCTATGCTCTATATAATGGTTGGGTGACATGTTAGTTGGCCAATATACCCTCTTGGTTACCTTAGGTGACATGAGTAGACATGCTTTGATGATGAGTTTTGAGAAACATCCCTCCTTCCTTGAGTTGTGAGGTGAGCTCTAGCTCTTGTCTGATATGATGATGGGTGATATGATTGTTGGCCGATATGAAGTCCAAACCTTAGCTTGGACAATATAGTGTCTTGGCCGATATGGATGCTCTAACCTTAGTTGCCCGACATGATTGTCTTGGGCCATAGGATGCTTTGCCCGATAGGATAACCCTAACCCTAGTTGCCCTACATGGCATCTTGGGCGACATGGAGTCTTGGGTGATAGGGTTGCCCTAACTCTAGATTGACCGATAGGGGTGCTTTTATTGTGATGATCTCTTGGACGTCATAGTGTGTTGCCCAAGATAGTGCTCCATGGATGATAAAGATGTGAGGTTGGGCATTATGGATGGTCCCTTGATATGCTGCCCGATATTATCAACCCTAACTTGATACAAGTGCATATGTGTATATGGCTTGGGCGACACCAGGGTTAAGTGCATGTCCGTTACCCCATAAGGAGATATGATATCTTGGATGATATGCCCTTGCCCGATATACTCCCTTGGATGGTTGTCTGACACAAGAAGGGAGTTGTAGGACGATATATGTTTTGAGCTTGGGAGATATAGGGCCTTGGACGATATAGAGTTTGGGTGACATAGTGTCATGAGCAATACAAGGACTAGTGATGATAGGTGGACCAGGTATGTGTATTTTGTTACCTTATACCCTTAGTGATGATTCATGGATGAGGAAAAAGGAAGTCAATCCTAGTAGGGATGACCTAGAGAGCACCTTGGTGGTTTTGGTGCTATGAGGTTCTTGGCCGACACAGTTGTGGGGTGGGCTAACCCAAGAGGATTAGATGTGTTGGTTGAGCATGGAACCCGACATGCTTAAGATCTATGTGTTGTTTGATATCTAAGAAGGTACTCTCTTGATAGTGATGGCCTAAGGTGTGTTTGGGCGATATGGCCTTTGGAGGTGTTCTTGCACGGTATGCTTGAAGGCATGGTGCTTAGGGTTGTTGGTGCCTGATATCGTTGGGTGAGGATTGGTACCCTACCTGACACCCCTTTAGTGAGGGTTCGTTGGTAATTGTCGGGTTTTGGTAAAGGTAGGCGATGCTGCTAGTGAGGGTTGTGCCCTAACCCAATAACCCTAAAAGTTATCTTAAGCCTTATATGATAGTGTGTTATCTTACTACCTTGAGCATGTATCTTTGATCATGATGATAAGACATGGTGAATAGGTTGTGAACGTTAGTATGGGGGTTACCTATGGTTGATGATAGGTGAACCTTTGATAATGCTTGATGGTAGATCATGATTGTATGATCCCTAAGGATGAATCCTTAAGAATGGTGTGCATGATGACATGTGATATAGGGTATGGTGGATACCCATGGTACGGTAACAGTAATGTGTATTTCTGAATACACCATCTATGACTTATGCTGCATGTAATGGATGATTGTTCCAATCCTATAAACCTTAATCTTAATGATATGATAACCATGATATGTTCTTTAAAGATTGAATTTGGTGATCAAGTTATCTCTTTGATATGCTCCCTAACCATGGAGGTTATCAATTGAATTCATAGTGAGGTAAGGGATTTGATGACTATATCATTATGTGCCTTGTGTGGAATTTGGTATATGAGAAATATATGAGTAATGATGATGTGCCTTGTTGATAAGATAACATGTATCACCTGTATGATGAGGAAGGTCTGATGACCTGATAAAGGCTGAGTACCTAAATGAGGTGTTATCCTCTAGTGGTAACCTGAGGGATTGATATCCCATGATGATGTATGATGATGAAGCCTTGAGAGGCAGTGGCATTATGTGAGGAAGTGAGGGATTGATATCCCATGGCAATATAATTATTGTTGAGGGCAATGAGAATAGTTATAATAGTGTGACAACAAAATAATGGAATCTAATGTTGTTCATGTTTTACATATGGTTTCTTAATACAACTTGGTTGCGCCAACAATCCACTTAAAATGCATTAACTAAATACAGGTGAACCTTTCATGTAGTTTGCCTTGGCCATAGATCCATCATCGTTAGTAGCTGGTGATGGTGAAACAAGTTTTCCTGTGGGTTAACTCGGAATGCATATTGCTGAATATGTGGGGTTTCTCCATGTCGAAAATTGGAGGATTAGAGTGCAACTATAGTTGTAAATTCAAGATGTGTATAAGAGCATGGTGAAAAAGCCCATGGGTCAGTGTGATGGAGCATGAATGCGTTCATGGCTCAGGACCACGGTGAATAGGCCCGTGTCTCATGATATACTAGCACCGAGACTTGTACCAAGGTGGGCTAGATAAAAAGGGTAGATTGTGTGAGCTAAACCTATGGTTGAGGCCACTCAAGCAAGAGACTATGGTCCTTCATTGGTTATTGTGCACTGACCACGAAGAGGGGAGGTCGTGGAGTCTGGCTCTTCCATTGACCTTGTATGGCATCGGTTTTGGGCTTCACAGCTGATGGTTGGATTTGAGCGGTACGGCTCACTTCCTTAGGGAATAATAATTTGTAATCAAGCCGTATAATATCTTTGCTTAGCGAAAATATGAAACATTGGTTGAGGCCTTGGATGATGTAAGCTTTCTCATATGCTTTTAAATGGTCTTTTGTATAAGATTTCATATACATGTTCTTCATATTCCTTCTTTCATAACTGGTTAGCTATTATCAGTTAGTTACATTGATCTTCCTGCTCAATTATCTGTGATAATAATAAAGTTGGTAGATGGTTATGTTTCTCGTTGGGACTATGTGTCTCACCCCGCTGGTTAATAACCCTTTTTTGGTGGACATGTATGGCGAGATGAAGATCATGTGGCTGAGATGATATGTACATGTATCATACCTGGTGGAATAGATAGTGTCTAGTAGTAGAGTCCTATGTGTCGTCCCTATACACTCAGGTCTTCGGGAGAGTTTTTTGATGTTTCTGATAAGATGATCAATATGTGGTTTTTGGCTTCTGTACATTGATGTAATAAATCAACATGTGAAATAGTTCTTTCATGTAACGAGATGATGGGAAATTATGTTGTAGCACCTTGAAAATATGTTGTGAAAATAAAGTGTTGGCTCAGATGTAATGTGTCTCATGTTATGGTGATTGTTGTAAATCAGTTTTAATTCCCGTGGTTTTCGGTAATCTGTTGGTTAGTACGTAATCATGTTTTGTTTGAGATGTGATGTTTCAAGTGGTTGGTATCAGATCTCTAGATTCACCGAGTCTACAGGGACACTAGGACTAGGATTAGGATGGTGTCTAAGGTTGAACCGTGATATAAAATATGGTGCATACTAGCTAATCTCAGTACTTGATGCCCTGGCTAGACATTCAAATACTAAAGACATAGGTAAGTGTGGAGCCTTAGATTGTTTCCTCCTTGATTACTCTGATCAAGTAGTCATTCTGGAGCAATATAAAGAGCATAACAAATCAGGAATATGACGTTAATACCTTCATCATGTTATAAAAGAGGTAAATGAATGCACTATAACCCCTTAATACATGGGTGCTTGGTAAAAAAAAGAAGTAACAGTTCTATGAAACCTAAAACCATATGAGAATATGATGAGATAAGTTCCTGAAACTATAACCTCAAGAGTTATACCTGGAAAAATATAGAATAACCTATGATAACACGGTAACTTAAAGCATAGAACTTACACAAGAAGAACAAGATGCCTGAAAACCAAGATAAAGTTAAAAGAAAGAGAAGAACAAGTGATGAGTAAACTAGATGGAACCTGAGATAATCTTAGACCAACCAATGAACGTAAGAAAGAATAAGAAAAGTATAAAGTGTTATTCATGATAAGTGAAGGAGAACAAGGGAGATGACCCCTGTTCAATAAATAATATGTTAAGAGTAACACTCTTTTTCACAAAGAGAAAAAAAAATGGGATACAATTAGGAAATAATCATGAATATGATGAAATGACAACAAGAGAAAAAGAGTAATAACATGTAATTGTCGTGATGATTCCTGTGCTGATTGCAAGGAAACCAAGAAGAAATAGGATAAAACCAGATGGAACAAAGTTTAATGATGCATAAACAGTTGAAAACTCACGTAAGGATCAAAGAAAGTGATAATCTCCCCCCCCCTTGATATGAAACCATAGATGTTGATGGGGTGATAGGAGGAGTTTGTTCCCTTGTGTTCCTTCCTTCTGAGGGAATGGCAGTCAAGTGGACCTTGTGTCACTTGATATGTATGCTTTTGGAGCGATCTCTAGTTGGATACTTTGAAAAGTATCAGTTAATCTTGGAATTTAGTTTCCAAGATGGAGATGCATGTGATAGGTGACGACAGTAGAATGGGTGTGATACCGGAAGTGATGTGTGTTGACTCAAGAGATGGATACCAAGGTAAGGAATACTAGTATATTAGAAGTACCAATGTATGAGAAGGTGAGAACATGTCCTCTAAGAAGATTAAGAATCAAGAGACCTAGATCGTGGAGATATGGTGGTGAACCATATTGATAGATCATCCTTGACCTTGAACCCATAAGCTTGAAGCTTATTTTGGAGTCTGGATCTATGTGGTGACCCTTGAGGGAGCAGTTCAACAACATAGAGGAATGCTAATGAGGATAAGCAAGTGAGGACCGGATGGTTTGACTAGGAAGCGAAGGGCAACAGGCAACGATTAGATCTTGTGACATAAGCTAGCCAAAAATGGTAGAATGACCAGTGTGTGGTGGCAGGTTGAATGGAGTCACTCCATTCCACTTTGTCTTCTTCTTGCCTCTTATCTGCTCCCGTTGACTCAGTTTAGGATGTACCCTCCTTTGTATGCTTATAGCATGTTTGGAAGATATTTCCTTCTTGTTAGTCAGGAGAGAGATAACCTATTGTTGAGCACCTTGATGGATGACCTGGTTGTGTTGGATGAAATATATCCTTCTCGTACCCTTTCTTTTCCTGGACATGACAGTCAAGAAAATCTCTTTCTACTTGACATATCAAGGATCGAGATAACCCTGGATATGGATATCCTTGGAAAGGGTGAAGTGGTCTCATATGGAGAAGTTGGCTTTGGCTCAACCTTTCTAAGTGTCTGTAGTATGGCTATCACCTGTTAGGGGTTTATGCTCTACATAAACATGGCATCAGAACGTATGCAACCAAGGAAAATAAACTATTGTAAGATCATTGTGGGAAAAGTTCATCAAGTTAAGCCTGATTCCTTGAAATACTCCTAGCTAAGTCTCGAGTAAAGGATGGTCCATGTAGGATGTGCATCAGTTAGAGATGTATAAACAAGGTTTGTGATAGTGCATATTTGCTACCACCCGATTTAGTGCTTGTTGTGCCCTTAGAACTGATATGAAGTTGTGGCAGCCTTGCATCCAAGATGATGTGGTGTATCTAGCTATGTTATGAGTATAAATGTGTATGTATCTTATGATAATCCCTTCTGAGATAGATCTCCCTTGGATTAGAGACATCCTTTGTGGAAGGAGAAGGAACAGTTGGAATGTATATAATAGAAGGATAGTGATACAAGTTATGTGAAGCTAAAGTATTGAGCTTGTAAGATCAGAGTAGCACAGAAGAAGCATAACAAGGAAGGTGATATATCAGTAAAGGAACTGATACCTAAGTGATACAAGTCGCATGTGACGATTCAGTATCTAAAGGGTGTCATCTGACAAAGGATGATGAGATGGAGGGTTGAGCCTATAATCAGTACAAGAAACCATATGTTGGCTCTGGAAGAAGAGAAAGTACGTTGGTCATAGATCTATGACACCCAGGATCTTTTGTGGAGTTATATGATGTGATGTGTGATTAACACCCATCTTCTTTCCGCTCGTGATTTCGAGGAAGAAATCCTTGTTAGGGGTTTATGACTTGTAAGGACCCTGACCCATGTCTTGGGCTAACCCTATTCTCTTTGCTTAAGAAAGGTGCTTAGAACTTTAATCTAATCCTTCAAGAAGTTTTGATATCATGTGACAAGCTTATGATTCCAGTTTGGTCCCATTTCGATACTGTTTGAGAAATGTTTGCTTGTTTTAGACCAAAGTTCAATTTACCCAAAGTAAGGGGTTATATTACAATATGTCACATGTAGAGCATATCTTTAGTTCTCTAGCATCATTAGATAGAGAATGATGTTGTGGGGTGCCTTGTGGAGGGCCCATGTTCCATGTTTGAGCTTGGTTTGATGATTCTTGTGTTTTATGTGCTAGTTTTGGTGCAAATTGGAAATTACCCAAAATGGAGGGTCAATATGAAATTTATCTTCTCTAGAGTCTTCTTGCTTCAGTTTGGAATCATCTAGTATGTGGACGAAGGCTTGGGCACATTTTTTGGATGATAGTTGAGGAGTGACATCTCTTAATGGTTTTAATGCCTTATATATCACATGTGCTATCTTGTCCTTTAGTGTATCAGGTACAGCTTGGAGTTTGTGTTGGTTTAGGGGGTGTATCGCCCATGGAGGGTGCCCAACTACATGATATACAACCTATAGTGTATCACTAGGCCATGCATGTGAAGCTTTGGTGGCAACAAGTGGTGTTAAGAGCATGAGCAAGTGGCATCTTAAATTATGTGGTTATGACATCTTTCCTTTGCTACCTCTCTCTTCCTTGGTGTATATAACTCACTTCCTCCTTACCCAAGTGATCCTTTTCATCAACCTCTTTCCCCTTCCCATATGGGACGAGCTTGGGATCTTTGTAAGCTAAGGAAAACTCCCATGGAGCTTGGGAGGGCGAGCTCCTTGCCCATGGAGACTTCTTGCTCAAGAGCCGACCTTGGTGAGTCATGCTTCTTTGTTAGCTTTTTCTTATTCTTTCTTCTTCATCTCCTTCTTACCCTATCGGCCATGGATGGGCCTTTGATGAGAGTAGGAATGTATGTGGTCCTCTCTCTCTTTTCTCATTCTTAAGCTAAGCATAACCATGGCTTTTTCTTCTTCTTCTTCTTCTTATTTTGTTTCTTGAGGTGATGATGATGGTGTCGAAGGCAAGCTTAGAGCTTTATATGGATGATCTTCATGGTGAGGAACGTGGGTTTGCTGCTTGGATCAGGTAACTTGATGTCTTTCATGGAGATCCTCTTAACGTTGGTTACATAACTCTTAACCATCTCTATTATGTTCACTCTCCATATGTGCATACATTGATTATTGTCTTTAAATCGATACCCTTCTCTATGATAGTTGTGTATGGGAACTCGAGATCTATTCTAATGGAAATGTTCACGTTTTATTACTGTATTTATCTTGTTTTCCTTGTGCAAGATGGTAACGGGTGTCTTGAGGTTGAAGATGACTAACCCGATATGGTGTCTTACCCGATATGGGGCTTTGCCTGATACATAACCTTTCCTGATATAGTACCTTGCCCGATAGGCTATGCCTTGGTTGATGGATTGTGAGCAATACCCCTCTCTCACTTTGTTGGTGAGAGGTGACCTTAGGATCCCTTGATCCAAGATGTACGGTAGTGAGTTCTTAGGCAAAACCCCTCTCTCACTTAATTATCTTGAGAGGTGAGCCTATGCTCTATATGATGGTTGAGCGACATGTTAGTTGGTCGATATACCCTCTTGGTTACCTTGGGAGACATGAGTAGACATTCTTTGATGTTGATTTTTGATCAACACCCCTCCTTCCTTGAGTTGTGAGGTGAGCTCTAGCTCTTGGCCGATATGATGATGGGCAACATGATTGTTGGCCGATATGAAGTCCTAACCTTAGCTTGGACAATATAGTGTCTTGGCCGATATGGATGCTCTAACCTTAGTTGCCTGACATGATTGTCTTGGGCCATAGGATGCTTTGTCCGATAGGATAACTCTAACCCTAGTTGCTCGACATGGCATCTTAGGTGACATGGAGTCTTGGGTGATAGGGTTTCCCTAACTCTAGGTTGACCGATAGGGGTGCTCTTGTTGTAATGATCTCTTGGACGTCATAGTGTGTTTCCCAAGATAATTCTCCATGTATGATAAATATGTGAGGTTGGGCGTTATGGATGGTCCCTTGATATGCTTCCCTATATCATCAACCCTAACCCGATACAAGTGTGTATGTGTATATGGCTTGGGCGACACCAGGGTTAAGTGCATGGCTAATACCCCATAAGGAGATATGTTATCTTGGCTGATATGCCCTTGCCCGATATACTCCCTTGGATGTTTGCCCAACACAAGAAGGGAGTTGTAGGCCGATATATATTTTGATCTTGGGAGATATAGGGCCTTGGATGATATAGAGTTTGGGTGACATAGTGTCATGAGCAATATAAGGACTAGTGATGACAGGTGGACCAGGTATGTAATATCCCTAACCTGGGATATGTCTTAACCATGGGAGTTTTTCTTAATCTAGTTAATCAGATCCTTAATTTTTATCTTGTGAAAAGTAATGAAGGCTCAACAGGAACTTATGCTTCAATTTTGGTCCTGTTTGAATATTATTGAAGCAATGTTTGCTTATTTTGGACTAAAGTGCAAATTACCCAAGTTGAGGGGTTAAATTGCAAATTATACATGACTAAGTGTTCCTCAAGTATTTTGGCATCATGAGAATGAAGATGATGCAGAGGAATGGCTTGTCATAGCCTGAGTACCAAGAAAGAGCTGATAAAGCAATGTTTGTGCATTAAAACCTAGTTTTGGAGTAAAGTGCAATTCACCCAAAACCTAGGGTCCAATATGAAAATTACCACTTCAATAAGGTCCCTAATATTTCTTGGCATCATGTAGAGAAAATAAAATGAGAGGGGCGCCTCATTTGTATTATTTTGAAGGAGAGAGAATCTTGATATTAAATTAATCAAGATTTAAGCATAAATGGAATTTTAATTCAATTTAATGCAAAAAGAAATATATTAATAGGATTACCCTTCAACCAAAATTGTGTTGGTTGAAAATCAACAAGTGTGTACGTCCTTGTTCCTTGCAAAGGCAATGAAAATATCTTAAGGAGGTGAAGAACCCACTCACCTTATTATAAGGAAAAGAAATATCCACTCACTTACTGATATTAGTATAATATGATTAAGGTGATTAATTTCTTTCCCATTAATTCATGGATAATGGAAGGGAATTTGGAGATAAGTAATATATCTTTGCATGCACGGAATTGAGGAATAAGAGGTGGCACCAATTTTGGAATTAAATGATTTTTATAAGGCATTTTCTCTCTCATTGATTTTCTTATAAAAGCACCCTTTACAAGCCAAATCAAAGGCTTTTTCGGAATCCACTTCTTCCCTTGCTTGAAAACGACCAAAGGATCTTTGGAGGATAATTAGGACGACCCCCAACCTGTTGGTAAGCCTCTTGACCTCCTTTCACCTTGAATCCATGGAGAAAACCGAAAATCAATGCATGCTTTCTTCATATTTCGATCCCCTCTTCAATTCTAACCATTCCATTTCACTCAAAGCTTGAGGACGAGCCTTGGGATAGTGAAAGGAGTTCCATCCACCATTGTTGACATGATATTGAAGCTTTGGAGTACAATTGGTGGTGGGTTATATAACTTGAACCCCTTTACAATGTTATTCAACTATTAATCTTGCAATTTTGTTGATTCCTTTATCTTCTTGATTAATTGTTGGTTGAAATTGATAATTCCATGAAATCAGAAGTACTAAGATCTTCAGGGACGAAGGTAGATGATGATTACATCATCTTGGACACATTTCCCCAAAGAAATTGTACTTCATTCGGTTTCAACAAGTTGCTCATTCGGTTTCAACAAAACCGTTTGAAAGCAAACAGTTTCATCAAACCGTTTGAAGCTAAACAGTTTCAAACCATTTGGGAAAGTTGACCAGGGTTGACCGTTTGGATAAATTGATTCTAATATTGATGGTTGATGACCCATAAAATTTGTTGGATTAATTCCAAAGGGTTCATCAGTTGAAGGTTAATCAATTAGCAAACCCTAATTGGATTAAGTGCTGAAATTCAATTTGGTTAATTTAGATTTTTGGGTGATTGAGTCCAAACGGTATTAATACTGTTTGGAGGTCACCCAAACGGTCTCAAGACTGTTTGGGGGTCATCCAAGTCCGTTTGGAGGTCTAGGGTTAAGTATGGATGAGTAATTGAAGTTCCAAAGATACCAAATTGAAATGCAATTAAGTGTTGATTTGTTGATCAATTTAATGATCTAAACCCTAATGGAATTTCACAAAATCCAAGGATAGGAAGAGGAAAATGGTCTCAAGACCATTTGGAGGTCATCCAAATGACCTCAAGACCGTTTGGTGTCTGACCATATCAAAAATTTGATGATGATTCATTAGTTGTAATGGAATCAATTTCACAATGTTGATCATTGATGGCTATTTGATTCAAAGCCCTAATTGAAGGTTCCTTGAGTTGAAATCCTAGATCAATTGGGTTCAAAACCCTAATTGATGGTATAATTGAAGGTTGATTCAATATTTCAAGTAATAAAGAAATCAAGTACTCAATTGATAATTGGTTCATCCATTGAAATCATGAATCGTGTAGGTATTGAAAGGAGTTTTTGGTCCATGCGGTTTTGAGAGGGTTTCAAGACCATTTGGGTCCAAACGGTCTCAAGATCGTTTGGGTCCAAACGATCCCAAACCATTTGGAGACCCAATCTCATGCGGTTTCAATACTTTCTAGCTCATTCGATTTCAAGGCAATGATTTCTTAAACGGTTTCAAGGGCAATGTGCCCAAATGGTTTCAAACCGTTTGAACCTTGAGAACCCAAGACCGTTTGAGGTCTAAGTAGGTAAGACCGTTTGAGGTTCAAAATGGTTAATCCATTTGCATATATAATTTTAATTGAAGATTCAATTGGTCAATGCATTTGAATACTCATGTGATTGAAGACTCAATTGATCAAATCTTCTGGAAATCCTAGAAGAGGATGAGAGAGAGATTTATACATGTAAGATAATCATGTAGCAATCAAGCCTAACACATTCAAAATAAAGGTGATGTACAATTAGGGTATGATCCTTGGTAAAGAGAACATGAAACTCTAATTGAGTTAATTGATGAACTCAAACCCTAAATTAGGGCAATTCTGAGAGAAACCCTAATCTAGGAAGATAATGTGATATGAATCTAGGGTAATGACATGAGTAACCCTAATTCATGGTATGTGATGTAAAACCCTAAATGAGGATGATTCCATATGAAAATCCTAATCTAGGGTAATGTCCTATGAAACCCTAATTAAGAATGATGTTATGTGGAACCCTGATGAATGATGTGATGTGAGACTCAAATCTAGGGTAATGCCATGTAATGTAATATGAAACCCTAGTGATGGTATAATAGCCAATACACTAAAGTAGGGTGTGTTTAATATAATCAAGTAAGATGAGGATGTTATATCCATGAAGGGTAAAGTTGATGAACCATTTTAATGGTAATGTTGATACTCTAATGAATAAGGATATAAGGGACAAAATGATGCCTAGATCATTATATATCTAACTCTATGCATGTGTGACAACCCTATGTAACTTACAAAGATGAGAACATGAAATTCTTAGGAATGATGTATGCAACACTAATCAATGATGTGGATAACATCCTAAGAGTTGAAATACCTAAAGTAGTTGATAATGGATTATTCTATATCAACAATGCTTAACCATTAGATAAGTCCATATCATTAAAGATAGTTGGACAATTCTAATGTGTGACCTATGCACTACATGATAAAGGTGATAGGTTAGTGGTTAAAGTATTAAGAGAGAAATACCTTAATACAAGATCTGTTGATTGACCTAAGTAAGATGGAAATGAGAAGAAAAGTGATACATCAAGACATGATAGATATCACATTTAGCATTTCAGGGTTGATATACCTTGATGCATCTTAATCCAACATACTTGGATAAGAAACACAAGAAGTGTGTGTTATGTAAATTATTACAATGAAGATGTAATGAATTCAATGCACTTTAACAAGTGTTGACTAACCTGCTATGAAAAGGAGATTAAGCCAATATAATGGGTATGTTATAAATATACCATGGCAAGGTTGGGAAATGAACTCATACCTTGAATTAATGATCATTAATGATATATAATGAGAATAATGATCATGAGTAAATACTTATGATATCATTGAATGCTCCTAGAGGAATGGAATAATAAATTAGGGTTGGATAGATAATATAAACATGAAACCCTAATTAATGGGAAACCCTAACCCTAATTTTTGGGTAAAGGGATGAAAATCCTTTTTGATAGTAAACCCTAATCCTGATAAAGGAATGGTGGTGTTACTATTGTATCACATGATGTGGTAAATGATTTATATGACTGTTATCATGTCTATTAACCATGCAGATATCATGAGATGATGATCATAGCCAGATTTGAGATATGGCTTTTACATAATAAAAGTGTTGATTGGCCTTGTGTGCCTTAATGTTGTTATTGTTTATTAAAAGTAAAAAAATGTGCATGGACTTTATGATTCATATGAGTAAGTTGTTGCCTAGTGATAGGTGACAAGACACTTAATGGGCCTTGTGAACCATGTGAGATGCTTGTGCAACAAGTATCATGTATACCTCGGCCTGAGGACCTAGAGGTGATAGTTACCTAACAAATGGTAACAGTGATAATGATGAAATGAGGGTATGAATACCCAGTTTTGATAAGTAAGATAATGGTCTTGATGTGAGTTGTGAACTTTCAAGTAATGAGATAAGGGATTAAGATCCCAATGCATTATAAGTCCTGGTAAAGCTATAAATAAGAGCTTACATGTTTCTTTGTAGCATTTCTCATAATAATTCCTGTTTTGAGAACTTGATTGATGCTAAAAGAATATGCTAATGTACTTAATTAATTAAGTGAAATCATATCATGTAGAGCCCTGACCATAGATCCATCATCATCAAGAATAGGTGATGGTGAAATGGGTGCTCCACGGTAAAACTCGGAACGCATATTTTGAATATGTGGGGGTAAATGGGAAAAAACATCCTTACGTCCTTATGAGGGAATTGATGGAAGGTAAACATTAAACCTCTCAATCCTTCATGCTTCCGGGATGTATGTATCACAAATCTTCCGATGATTGGGATAGATGTCTTACACATCTCCCAATGAAATTAATGTCGGGTCGATGGAGATAAACATTAATTCTCTCGATTGCCGATGAGAGTGCAGTTGACACTGTAACTCTATAGCGAAGTTTCCAATATACCCTGGAAAGCTATGTGGCAGAGACACAAGATGTCCTGCTTGTTGTCTCGTATTGACTGAGATGTGGGAGGTCTTGGAAGTTGGCTCTTCCATTGACCTTGTATGGTACCTATTTTGACTCCGCAGTTGTCGGTTGGAGTATGAGCGGTATACCTCATCTCCTCAGGGAATAAGTGTGGTTGTAAAATGTAATCAGCTGTATAGCATGTTTTCTTAAGGATTGAATACAGAAATTCATTGGTTGATGCTAAATTTCTTTTCTGCATCTCTAGTTGATAGATGTTATTCATATCTCTTTATATTCATTGAAAGTAAATGGATAAGTTATGATGCTACCATGGGTAGGTGTAATGTTCTCCTTAGGAAAGGAGATTAATTTACTTTGTTCATTCCATGATTAATACTGTTGTTAATATATAAGAACTCCTGCTTAGTTTTATTATAATAAACTACTATAACAATGTTTTTGTGGAGAGTTATATTTCCCGCTGGGGCAATTTACAATTGTCTCACCCCCGTGGGATCCAATGTTTTTAGGTGGACGCGGACGAAGAGGCAGAAAACCTATAGCTAAAAGAGAACAACAGCAGTATCAGGGACAGTAGTAATATCTCAGGTGGAGATACTGCCTGTCAAGTCATATAATTAGTAGTCCTATTGTTTCGTCTCTGTACTCTCAGGTCCTCAGAGTTTATAGTTAATGTTTTTAATGAACCGATCTGAGATTTTGGCTTGATGCCTCGAGATTCTCATGATGTTTGTATATAATGTTAATAACGCAGCTGATGTTGTAATTCTCAAAAAGAGATGGTACAAGGTATGTACTTACGAGCCATGATGTAAATGTATACCTTGGTTCTTTATGAAAGAGAATTCCTATGTGTGGATCTCTTTGCAAAAAGTTTTAATTTTTAGTGATTTTCAGTAATCCGCTGCAAATGATTCGCTTCTGGTTAAGTAAATCTTATTTTTATAAGTTGGATGCCACAAGGTATGTGGAGTTTGTTACCTTATACCCTTAATGATGATTCATAGATGAGGAAAAGGAAATCAATCCTGGTAGGGATGACCTAGAGAGCACCTTGGCGGTTTTGGTTCTATGAGGTTCTTGGCTGACACAGTTGTGGGGTGGCCTAACCCAAGAGGAATAGATGTGTTGGTTGAGCATGGAACCCGACATGCTTAAGATCTATGAGTTGTCTGATATCTGAGAAGGTGTTCTCTTGACAGTGATGGCCTAAGGTGTGTCTGGGCGATATGGCCTTTGGAGGAGTTCTTGCACGGTATGCCTGAAGGCATGGTGCTTAGGGTTGTTGGTGCCCGATATCCTTGGGTGAGGATTGGTACCCTACCCGACACCCCTTTAGTGAGGGTTCATTGGTCATTGCCAGGTTTTGGTAAAGGTAGGCGATGATGTTAGTGAGGGTTGTGCCCTAACACGATAACCCTAAAAGTTATCTTGAGCCTTATATGATAGTGTCTTATCTTTCTACCTTGAGCTTGTATCTTTGATCATGATGATAAGACATGACGAATAGGTTGTGTACGTTAGTATGGGGGTTACTTATGGTTGATGATAGGTGAACCTTTGATAATACTTGATGGTAGATCATTATTGTATGATCCCTAAGGATGAATCCTTAAGAATGGCGTGCATGATGACACAATATATAGGGTATGGTGGATACCCATGGTATGGCAACAGTAATGTGTACTTCTTAATACACCATCTATGACTTATGCGTCATGTAATGGATGATTGTTCCAATCCTATAAACCTTCATCATTTTTTTGGTCGGCGAAAAAAACTTTGTTGCTATTAAAATTCCAAAACTTTAGGTACAAGAAGATGCACCCCCTAACCCTTTGCAGGATTACTGAAAGAAAACAAAAGACCAGATTAAATCGGTCTTGAACATAAGATCTCTAAACAAAAAAAGACTATAAAGCAGAAGAAAACGTCCCAGAAAATACATAAACAAGAGACTGACTATCCATCAGTCTATACATCTGAGGAGCTACACTGACAATAAAGATCACCCACAAATTGTGTAGGCACAGAAGGAAGATGAAGGACACCCAGTCTCTATGTAAAGACCCAAACTTTACAATCAAATATTTGCAAAATAATATCACAATCATAAACAATCTTTATTACAATCATGCTTGTACATCAGAGTCGCAGAAGCTTACAAATATGATTACAAGATTAAGAAATAGAATTCATTCTATCTAGTCTTCAACAGAGGACTACCCAGTGCATGTCTCTTCAAGCTCTTCCATCTATTACATGTCCATGAGTTCCCAGAGGGAACAAAACCACACATGGACCCCATTGAAGGGAAACAAAGGGTCAGCAAAGTTGGTACTAAATCCAAATAATTGAACTATGTAAGAAATAGGTTTAGATGTATAATAAAAGTTAGGAAAGGACTATTTGGTGGACTAAAGGCTAACAAAAAGAAATTCCATTATCAACTTCAAGATAGAAAATCTTTCACAAGAATATCATTAAGTAAGATTCAATAATTCAAGTATGCAAAATTTATCCAAGCTATCCACAAGGTATATCAATTTCAAGATATTCTATTTGACAACGTTTTGGCACCATTCTATCATATCTTTTCTAGGGCTAAGTGCCTTGTGTTCTCACACTCTAGGAGAGAACGACACTAGTGCCTTATTAGCTATTCCAGTTAATAGGGGGACAACTAATCCCTATCCACTACGTAGGGTTGTGGGGTACTTGGCCCACTCAAGTGAGCCAAAGCTCTATAGGGCCAAAGCCCAAGGGACCAAAGTCCACAGGGAGTCAAAACTCCAAATAGATCAAGTCTAGTGCCAAAATTGTTATCAACAAGATTTCATCAATTGCAAAATGAGGGTGGTGAACTTTCAAGAATAAATAGAGGTTTCAAAACTATATGGAATTCACCACGAATCAAGATATATGTGTGTCCATCAAGAGGGAAAATAATTCAACAATAAAATAGAAGATTTAGTACCTCAATTATTTAGGGCTCCAAGAATTGCATAATCAAAATGTGGCTCCAAGAATTTATGAACAGGTGTCTACAAAGAATAATAATCTTGTCACCATTTGAATTAGAATCAATGTTGCTCAATTTGTCTTATCTATGATTAGATTTTTCCTTCTAGGTTTCTATGACATATTTTCCCCTCAATGTCATTTTTAAGGTAGGACCATGTTCATATATGGATATCAATATTTAGTTAGAGACTATAAGATTAGGTGTGTAGATAACACTCAAAATTACATATTTAATTATCAAAATTCATGTTTTTGACTTTGATATCATGTTCCACATTCTCTTTCTATTACACTTCTTCAAGTAAGTTCCATCATGGTTATTCGTTCATCCCTAGTCCTTATGGAGTATTCATTATTATGAGTACACCATATGTGGTCCCAATGAGGTCTAACTTATATGTAAATATTACTATTTTCCTAATTAAGATTTCCTTTCTAGATAAGATCATGCAAAGTGGAATATAAGTGGATCATAGATCGTTCAAATAAAACTTGCTATCCACTTCTAGGGTTTATGATTCCAACAAAGAATATGACAATTTAGACTTAATATCATTATTATAGAAATTGCATCTATCTAACTATTACTATTAACTAATATACTAGGTATACATGAGGCATACTTACTGAATGTGTATTCTCTAATTCCTAGTACACATGCAACGTGGGGTACCTATATATGACTTTACTAAACCTGGTTGCTAGATATTTTATTATTGACTTGTGAGTTCCCATATCATAATCTGACCTCTCTCCCTCTTATCCGCAGTTCATTATCATTCTTTAGTTTTCAAATTCTAAAACATTACTGATTATTGAAATTCTAGGTTACATACATATACATTAACATGATATACCTATTTGTAATGGATCTTATAATAAAGTATATCAGTATGATCATATTTTATCATCTGATGTGTCGTCTTCTAATCAATTACTATTAATATTGTAGACGGACTAGAACAGACAGCTATCTAGTAAATACAAATTTATCGACACATGTATACGTACATAAAGTAGTTTTAAAACAATTAGGTATCGTGCTTGTCTACTCCGGATGGCCTTAACTAATGATATAATAGTATTTACATCATTAACCTACTGTAATATATATGCATGTCTGCACGTATAGACTTAGACGATTCCCAATCCTAGCAAGTTTCTATGATTAGGTATAATCAATGTTGTTTTTCACCCCCCATATCCCTTATCTTATTCAGTATTCTAAAATCAAATAAAAGGAGGAAGAAGAGACTTATGAGCTATGCATGGGAGTATGCAGTAGGTCTCTTACTTTCTTGTGGTGTCCTACGATCTCCTCCCTTGCATCCCCAATGGGGATGGTCTCTGAAGCTACGTTCGTGAGTTATTTCAATGTTCTTCTAGATCGTCTGAAAGGGTGTAAGTGGCATGTTGTTTGAGATGATAGATCTGCCCTTGAATCCTTGATTGGGATTGTGCCTCGAGTTTTAGATTTGTAGGTCGTCATGGAGGGGAGGGGTTGGTTGGGGTAGCAGGTTGTGATTTGCAGCTGATGAGGCATGTATGCAGAATCAATGATGCTCTTGCTGGTGATCTCAAAGGCGGTGGCTGCTCAAGAACGATCTGCAGATTCACCCATCTAAGTTGGTAGTTCTGTGGAGTCTCCTTGATCAATGGGTGCCACCGCCACTGGTGGTTCTGTCACTTGCAGATCTGCCTTCCTGGTGGCCATGGCCACTGGCGAGATCCAAAGCAAGATGGTGATGATCTTGGTGGCGGTGGATCCTTACAATTTGATCAGTTAGTTGGGACATATCACGACTAGGCAGTTTTGGTGAGGGAGAAGGCAGTGGAGGCACCATCATGGAGAGCCGGAGGACTCCAGTGAGGGCGGATTGGTAGGGCCTTTCCTGGAGGAGTCGGAGGTGCTTTTTGATCACTCCTGGGCGCCGCCATTGATGACTGCGGCTGGGTGGTATTGTTGATTAGATAAAGTTGAAGGAGCTCTGTGTGGCGTCATGGTGGCCGAAGGAGTATAGGGTAGATACTGGAAGATCTTGGGTGGATGTCATGGAGTGATGGTGGCAGCACAGGTGTGTCGTGGTGGCTGGCGAGATCCAACACAGGGCGCTGGCGTCGAGGTCCGTTAGTACTGCAGGTCGGGCTTGAGTAGGTTGATGGCCAATAGATCTGTGAGCATGGAATCACGGAGGGAGGAGGGATTCGGCGATGGCTACAGGGCGACTGGGATTCTCGACGGCAGATTAAGGACCTGATTGTTGCTAGAGTTGCAGGTAGTCAGGGAGGAGGTGGTGCTTAGCGGCTGATGTGGTTTGCTGTGTAGTTGGTGGATGGGCAAGGTTTTATAGAGGCGTCGACCCTAGGGTGCATGTCCAGGGAAGACGACGAAGGGGTTGGATGGCACTGTACATGGAACGCTGGTTGTTTTCTTCTTGACCGTCATTTGCAACGCCCCATCGTCATAGTCTCTATGCCTTGCAATGGTTGATCAGTAATTATGGCACAAGGCCAGACGGTGAGGGAGAGGGAGAGAAAATGAGGTCGTGGAGAGGCGAGAAGTGAGGACGTCGGGCGTTTCTCTGCCGGTTCCGTGTTGCAGTGGTAACAGCAACATCCCTGACGTGTGGGCGTGCAGTTAGTGGAGAAGACTATGTTCTAAATGGGCCACAATCAAGTCCCTTAATTAGGTTGAAAATAAATACTAGTAAATTTCCTTATGCAATGGTGTTACTACCACAATTTATTTCTCCTAATCCATTCCTCCGTTTCTAATGTAATATTGAATAATGGTTTAATAGTAATTGGTCTAATTACTAAAAGTATTTACTTTTCTTGTTTATTAGTCTAAAGTAGTAAAATGAATTATTTGCTCTACAAATAAATACTAAAATTATTTGTACTATTCTATATGATTCCAAAGCCAAGAAATTATATTGGAATTCAATTATTCACTTGTGGGTCCCAAGAGGGATGACTATGCCAAATGAGGATAAATTGTATTCTAGAGCATGAGTTTCAAGATATTTCCAACGGGAGACAAATGTGAGTGCAATTTAGGAAAAGGAAATTCAATTTTTTTGAAGGATTACAAATCATAGTTCAAATTTTTAATTTAGTCCCAAATTTCAGTATGTTACAACTCTACCACCCTTCAAAGGGATTTCGTCCCCGAAATCTTATCTTTCTTGACAACTAATTCCTTCTAATTCCAAATTTCCTAGCATACCACTCTTATTTGCACAAATGTCAACCTTGCTAATGCACACAACTTTAATCTTCCTTTGACTGGCCTATGCCTTAGCCAGGGTGACCAACCAGATCAATTATTTTCTAACTTCAAAAATCTGAACTAATTTAGGTGCAAATGCTAATTGCAAAAGTATATCTATTATTGGATTTGGTTCTTAATGATTACTAGTCCATGAGACTTCTAATATCATATCCTAATATGAGAGCTTACATGTTCAATTTTTTATTCTTGACAATCATTATCAAAAGTGTGAATTACACCACAAGCTTGTTGGTCAAACCATAGTTATCAGTACTTCATCAACTTTAATCCAATATACTTATCATTAATGTTTGAGTGATGTTTATTTTGTGTCATAATTTATATATTTTTTTTGTAGGGTCTCTTTACTATATTATTCCAAAAATTATATATATAGTTGAGGGTCTAATAAAATATATGTTCAAGGTTTTTTCCCTCAACAATCTTTAGTTACCAACTTAACTCCCAAATAGATTCAAATTTTGACTCCCCCCTTTTTACCTCTTTTTCCTATTTGTATGTATCTAATATTGCATTATAAACACTTTTTGTCTCTATTTTTTTTTAGGTCTTAACTATATATTATACTTGATCAAATTTTTTTCCAACATATATTTGTGCAATGATTTATTAGATCAAGAAGTCCCTATATACTTAATTTTCAATTTCAACTAAGATAGGATTTAATATCTCTATGATATCTACGTTGTACTAGTTATATATTTATGTGTACATGGATATTACAAGTTCACAAAATATTGAGTTCATCATTTTTATCCTAATTCAGCATAATATTAACTATGTCTCATCCTATTGTAATTTTTTTTTCTTTCCCCAATTTTTCTACTCATGTGAATGTAGTATTGAATTTATTTCAAGTGTCAAAGATTCTTTAAATATTTTTCATTTTCTCAAAGGTGTAACTACACAATTATAAAGGGAATATACTAATCACTTTATTATCATATTGTCAATATCTTTTTCATCAATATTCAAAATGGAAGTTTGTCATATTGACATAAATTCAAACATTGTTAGGAATTGTGGTATTTATTAATTCTACTTTCCATATTTATATTTGTGTATGAGTGTCCCAACTAAGAAGATAATCTAGGGCACTCTACACATACCTAGGGGTCAAAGTGATGTCCTGCTAGATCTCATTGCACAAGTACACACATATACCCAAAAAAAATTGAATAATTATTTATGTGACATGCATTTATATTTTTAAATGGAAATTATAGAATGTGATTGTGAAAATTCCCATTTTAGGGTCTAGGATAATAATTTATTCTATATTAATATATGCAATTATTAATGTACGTCGAATCCTAATGAAAAAATCAGGATACTCTACCCATTTGTATACCTAGGTTGGTGACTTTAATGTTCTAAGGGGTTCATCAACACTTCTTCCTCAATAATAGGTTCAAGTAAATCGATCCCTAGGGAAGTCTAAAAGTCAGATGAGCAAGATGAATTTCTAGTGTGATGTACATCACAACATAGGTTCTTAATATTACCTACTTGTATTCTAAGTATTTCCTAGTAATTAGCACAGTTATACTAGTATTTCTTGTCAACTATTTTTCTAAGCTCTAACTACTCTAATGGTGTTCCTACATAACCCTAATTTTTCTGAGATATGCATGAGTGTCGACCGTTTATGGCTCTGATACCATGTTGTAAAGACCCAATCTTTACGATCAAATATTTACAAAATAATATCACAATCATAAACAATCTTTATTACAATCATGCTTGTACATCAGAGTCGCATAAGCTTACAAATATGATTACAAGTTTAAGAAATATAATTCATTCTATCTAGTTTTCAACGGAGGACTACCCAGTGCATGTCTCTTCAAGCTCTTCCATCTATTACCTGCCCATGAGTTCCCAGAGGGAACAAAACCACACATGGACCCCATTGAAGGGAAACAAAGGGTCAGCAAAGCTGGTACTAAATCCAAATAATTGAACTATGTACGAAATAGGTTTAGATGTATAATAAAAGTTAGGAAAGGACTATTTGGTAGACTAAAAGCTAACAAAAAGAAATTCCATTATCAACTTCAAGATAGCAAATCTTTCACAAGAATATCATTAAGCAAGATTCAATAATTCAAGTATGCAAAATTTATCCAAGCTATCCACAAGGTATATCAATTTCAAGACATTCTATTTGACAACATTTTGGCACCTTTCTATCATATCTTTTCTAGGGCTAAGTGCCTTGTGTTCTCACACTCTAGGAGAGAACGACACTAGTGCCTTATTAGCTATTCCAGTTCACTGGGGGACAACTAATCCCTATCCACTGTGCAGGGTTGTGGGGTACTTGGCCCACTCAAGTGATCCAAAGCTATATAGGGCCAAAGCCCAAGGGACCAAAGTCCACAGGGAGTCAAAACTCCAAATAGATCAAGTCTAGTGCCAAAATTATTATCAAAAATATTTCATCAATTGCAAAATGAGGGTGGTGAAATTTCAAGAATAAATAGAGGTTTCAAAACTATATGGAATTCACCACGAATCAAGATATATGTGTGTCCATCAAGAGGGAAAATAATTCAACAATAAAATAGAAGATTTAGTACCTCAATTATTTAGGGCTCCAAGAATTGCATAATCAAAATGTGGCTCCAAGAATTTATGAAGAGGTGTCTACAAAGAACAATAATCTTGTCACCATTTGAATTCGAATCAATGTTGCTCAATTTGTCTTATCTATGATTAGATTTTTCCTTCTAGGTTTCTATGACATATTTTCCCCTCAATGTCATTTTTAAGGTAGGACCATGTTCATATATGGATATCAATATTTACTTAGAGACTATAAGATTAGGTGTGTAGATAACACTCAAAATTACATATTTAATTATCAAAATTCATCTTTTTGACTTTGATGTCATGTTCCACATTCTCATTCTATTACACTTCTTCAAGTAAGTTCCATCATGGTTATTCGTTTGTCCCTAGTCCTTATGGAGTATTCATTATTATGAGTTCACCATATGTGGTCCCAATGAGGTCTAACTTATATGTAAATATTACTATTTTCCTAATTAAGATTTCCTTTCTAGATAAGATCATGCAAAGTGGAATATAAGTGGATCATAGATCGTTCAAATAAAACTTGCTATCCACTTCTAGGGTTTATGATTCCAACAAAGAATATGACAATTTAGACTTAATATCATTATTATAGAAATTGCATCTATCTAACTATTACTATTAACAAGTATACTAGGTATACATGAGGCATACTTACTGAATGTGTATTCTCTAATTCCTAGTACACATGCAACGTGGGGTACCTATATATGACTTTACTAAACCTGGTTGCTAGATATTTTATTATTGACTTGTGAGTTCCCATATCATAATCTGACCTCTCTCCCTCTTATCCTCGGTTCATTATCATTCTTTAGTTTTCAAATTCTAAAACATTACTGATTATTGAAATTCTAGGTTACATACATATACATTAACATGATATACCTATTTGTAATGGATCTTTTAATAAAGTATATCAGTATGATCATATTTTATCATCTGATGTGTCGTCTTATAATCAATTACTATTAATATTGTAGACAGACTGGAACAGACAGCTATCTCGAAAATAAAAATTTATCGACACATGTATACGTACATATAGTAGTTTTAAAACAATTAGGTATCATGCTTGTCTACTCCGGATGGCCTTAACTAATGATATAATAGTATTTACATCATAAACCTACTGCAATATATATGCATGTATGCACGTTTAGACTTAGACGATTCCCAATCCTAGCAAGTTACTATGATTAGGTATAATCAATGTTGTTTTTCACCCCCCATATCCCTTATCTTATTCAGTATTCTGAAATCAAATAAAAGGAGAAAGAAGATACTTACGAGCTATGCATGGGAGTATGCAGCAGGTCTCTTACTTTCTTGTGGTGTCCTACGATCTCCTCCCTTGCATCCCCAATGGGGATGGTCTCTGAAGCTAGGTTCGTGAGTTATTTCAATGTTCTTCCAGATCGTCTGAAAGGGTGTAAGTGGCATGTTGTTTGAGATGATAGATCTTCCCTTGAATCCTTGATTGGGATTGTGCCTTGAGTTTCAGATTTGTAGGTCATCATGGAGGGGAGGGGTTGGTTGGGGTAGCAGGTCATGATTTGCAGTTGATGAGGCATGTATGCAGAATCATTGGCGCTCTTGTTGGTGATCTCAAAGGCGGTGGTTGCTCAAGAACGATCTGTAGATTCACCCATGTAAGCTGGTAGTTTTGTGGAGTCTCCTTGATCAATGGGTGCCACCACCACTGGTGGTTCTGTCACTTGCAGATCTGCCTTCCTGGTGGTCGTGGCCACTAGCGATATCCAAAGCAAGATGGTGATGATCCTGGTGGCGGTGGATCCTTGCAATTTGATCAGTTAGTTGGGACATATCATGATTAGGCGGTTTTGGTGAGGGGGAAGGCAGTGGAGGCACCATCATGGGGAGGCGGAGGACTCCAGTGAGGGCAGATGGGCAGGGCCTTGCCTGGAGGAGTCGGATGTGCTTTTTGCACACTCCTGGGTGCCGCCATTGATGACTGTGGCTGGGTGGTATTGTTGATTAGATAAAGTTGAAGGAGCTCTGTACGGCGTCGTGGTGGCCGAAGGAGTATAGGGTAGATACTGGAAGATCTTGGGCGGCTGTCGTGGAGTGATGGTGGCAGCGCAGTTGTGTCGTGGTGGCTGGAGAGATCCAACACAGGGCGCTGGCGTCGAGGTCCGTTTGTGCTACAGGTCGGGCTTGAGTAGGTTGATGGCCTACAGATCTGTGAGCATGGAATCACGGATGGAGGAGGGATTCGGCGATGGCTGCAGGGCGACTGGGATTCTCGACGGAAGATTAAGGACTAGATTGTTTCTAGAGTTGTAGGTAGTCAGGGAGGAGGTGGTGCTTAGTGGCTGATGTGGTTTGTTGTGTAGTTGATGGATGGGCAAGGTTTTATAGAGGCGCCGACCCTAGGGTGCGCGTCCAGGGAAGACGGCGAAGGGGTTGGATGGCGCTGTACATGGAATGTTGGTTGTTTTCTTCTTGATCGTCGTCTGCAACGCCCCATCGTCATAGTCTATATGCCTTGCAACGGTTGATCAGTAATTATGGCACAAGGCCAGACGGTGAGGGAGAGGGAGAGAAAACGAGGTCGTGGAGAGGCGAGAGGTGAGGACGTCGGGCATTTGCCTACCGGTTCCGTGTTGCAACAGTAACAGCCACATCCCTCACGTGTGGGCGTGCGGTTAGTGCAGAAGACTATGTTCTAAATGGGCCACAATGAAGTCTCTTAATTAGGTTGCAAATAAATACTAGTAAATTTCCTTATGCAATGGTGTTACTACTACTATTCATTTCTCATAATCCATTCCTTCGTTTCTAATGTAATATTGAATGATGGTTTAATAGTAAATGGTCTTATTACTAAAAGTATTTACTTTTCTAGTTTATTAGTCTAAAGTAGTAAAATGAATTATTTACTCTAAAAATAAATACTAAAATTATTTGTACTATTCTATATGATTCCAAAGCCAAGAAATTATATTGGAATTCAATTATTCACTTGTGGGTCCCAAGAGGGATGACTATGCCAAATGAGGATAAATTGTATTCTAGAGTATGAGTTTCAAGATATTTCCAACGGAAGACAAATGTGAGTGCAATTTAGTAAAAAGGAAATTCAATTTTTTTGAAGGATTACAAATCATAGTTAAAAATTTTAATTTAGTCCCAAATTTCAGTATGTTACACTCTATCTATGCACCAAGCAAGTCCGCACTTCATAATTGGAATTTATCTATCTCAAACAGATGCAAATCGCATTGTCTATCCTATCATACCATCATCTCGTAGAAGACTCCAAACGCAGACTGATGACTAGAGCAATAATCAATCCAACCATCATATCTCTCCTTCGCACATAGCAATATGATCATCCTCTGAAAATAGTGGTAAGAAGAAATACGAAGGTTAAGACAAAGCACCGAACAACACCAATTAGTGTCTGGTGAACTCAACGAACTAATAGAAGCCGAATCCCGGTCGTAGAGATAGATTGGAAGTAACCCCAGTCCATCGTCAACCATGGCAACTCATCAACTAATTGGTCAGAGCCAACTGTCGATCAAGTGGAACTTAGCAGTCCAACAGTGAGATTGTCCTGTGTACCACCACGATTTCGTCGAACTCCAAGGAAGAAGTCCACTGGAAACCCATAGACGCTAGATGGCAGTGGCAACGCTGGAGCGCAACAATACCATCTCGGTGCTGTCGAGTGGGCTCGGCGTCAAAGCAGCACCTCACGAGGAACCCTAAACGTAGGGTGACCGTGAGACGGAGCTCGCGGCACACCCCAGTACTACCGAGGATACTCGGCGTCGAGGTATCACCTAGGGTCTATTGCTTACATAGAGACGCCTCAACAAATCTTACGGACAACGGGAACCAGGCTAAATCAGCCACCATCCTCATTTCCTCAAACACCTAGCAGGTGTACCTGCACACATTAAAGATATGATAATCATGATACGTTCTTTGAAGATTGAATTTGGTGATCAAGTTATCTCTTTGATATGCTCCTTGACCATGTAGGTATTATCAATTGAATTCATAGCCATGTAAGAGCTATGCTGACTATATCATTATGTGCCTTGTGTGGAATTTGGTATATGAGAAATATCTGAGTGATGATGATGCGCCTTGTTGATAAGTTAACATGTATCACTAGTATGATGAGGAAGGTCTAATGACCCGACAAAGGTTGAGTGCTTAAATGAGGTGTTATCCTCTAGTGGTAACCTGAGGGATTGATATCCCATGATGATGTATGATGATGAAGCCTTGAGAGGCAGTGGCATTATGTGATGAAGTGAGGGATTGATATCCCGTGGCAATATAATGATTGCTGAGGGCAATGAGAATAGTTGTAACAGTGTGACACCAAAATAATGGAATCTAATTTTTTTTCATGTTTTACATATGGTTGCTTAATACAACTTGGTTGCCCCAACAATCCACCTAAAATGCATTAACTAAATACATATGAACCTTTCATGTAGTTTGCCCTGGCCATAGATCAATCATCGTCAGTAGTTGATGATGGTGAAACGTGTTTTCCTATGGGTTAACCTGAAACACATATTGTTGAATATGCGGGGTTTCTCCTAGCCAAAAATAGGAGGATTAGAGTGCAACTGCGGTTGTAAACTCAAGATGTGTATAAGATCATGGTGAACAAGCCCACGACTCAGTGTGATGGAGCATGAATGTGTTCATGGCTCAGGAGCATGGTGAATAGGCATGTGGCTCATGATACACTAGCGCCGAGACCTGTACCAAGGAGGGCTAGATAAAAAGGGTAGACTGTGTGAGCTAACCCTTTGGCTGAGGCCACTCAAGCAAGAGATTGCAGTCCTGCTTTGGTTATCGTGCACTGACCACAAAGAGGTGAGGTCATGGAGTCTCGTTCTTCCATTGACCTTTTATGGCACTGGTTTTTGGCTTCGCAGCCGAAGGTTGGATTTGAGTGGTACGACTCACTTCCTTAGGGCATAATAATTTGTAATCAAGCCATATAGTATCTTTGCTTAGGGAAAATAAAAAACATTGGTTGAGGCCTTGGATGATGTAAGCTTTCTCATATGCTTTTAAATGGTCTTTTGTATAATATTTCATATACATGTTCTTCATATTCCTTCTTGCATAACTGGTTAACTATTATCAGTTGGTTACATTGATCTACCTACTCAGTTATCTGTGATAATAATAAAGTTGGTAGAAGGTTATGTTTCTCGCTGGGACTGTGTGTCTCACCCCACTGGTTAATAACCCTTTTTAGGTGGACGTGCCTGGCGAGATGAAGATCATGTGGTTGAGATGATATGCAGAGGTATCGTACCTGGTGGAATAGATAGTGTCTAGTAGTAGAGTCCTATGTGTCATCCATGTACACTCAGGTCTTCATGAGAGTTTTTCGATGTTTCTGATAAGATGATCGATATGTGGTTTTTGACTTTTGTACATTGATGTAATAAATCTACATGTGGAACAGTTCTTTCATGTAATGAGATGATGGGAAATTATGTTGTAGCACCTTGAAAATATGTTATGAAAAGAAAGTGTTGGCTCAGATGCAATATGTCTCATCTTATGGTGCTTGTTGTAAATTAGTTTTAATTTCCCATGGTTTTCGGTAATCTGTTGGTTAGTATGTAATCGTGTTTTGTTCAAGATGGGATGTTTCAATAACTCTGTCAAAATAATCACTAACAATCTCACCTTACTTCATTTCTGGAACATCAAAGTCCCTCTTGAGCCTTTGAAGTTGAGCCTTTATAAAACAAATGTTGCCTTGACACATCTACTTCATGAAATCCCATAACTCTTTTGCAGTACTCTTCTAAGTGATGGTCCACAAAATTTCTTTGTCAATCCTACAATACAGGTAATTCTTTGCTTTGACATCTTTGAACGGAAGATCCTCCAAAACCTTTCTTTCACCAATAGAGAGGTCAACTCCAGGGTTTGGTTCCTTCAAGCCATCAACAACAATTGATCGTAATAGATTATTCATCAAGAGAATGCATTGATCATAATAGCCATCGAACTTTGGCAGTCCAACCTAAGAAACACTAGATTCACTCATGATTACTAATTGCATTCACACATAGTACTCTTAGAATTTCCTCACTAGTTCTTGTGTATACACTACTCCGAGACACAACCTCACCAAGAACACTCATGTTTCCCTATCCACAATTCTATCTCTCTCACACACATAGACTCTGATATCACAATGTTGAAGGCGCTAGCCAAGAAAATTTGAGGATTCTTTATTGAAGTAAGAAATACTTTAAATACATCAAGTCCTACACCCACTACTTGGTGGAAACCATCTCACATTCTTTAGTACTCGACTCACTAACAACTAAATTAAGAACTTACTAAAACTAGTTGCTAACAGACTTGACATGTTAAATAAAAAACTAAACTTGCTTAACCATTAAATCATGAAGTTGATAATAGATGCTAATTGTTGGGTTTTACGGGAGGCAGAGAAGCAGCGGAAACAAAAATTTTCTCCCCAAAACCCAGAACAAAAGGAATCGCGTCAACGTCTATACAATAGGAAAGATGATTTGTGGATGCATACATTGTCCCGAGGCTTGCTCGATGACAGTACCTCGTGCTTTGTGCGGTCTTCACCTCCGGTCTTGGACGGTATCTGTGCAGCTCCTGGTCGCACCGGGACTGAAGACTCCTGGTCTCATCGGGACTGTCGGGATTGATAGTTGTCCTCCAAGCGACAGATGTCTCCCGCCTCTACAGTCGTCCACACAGAATTCCTGGAACTCCGATCTCCTTGTTCCACAAGGAATCAAAAGGAGTCGCACCCTCCTGTCGGCGTACTAGTCGCCAACACACTCTCCTACCACCAGTCACTTTCTATAGTTGTCTTTCCCATGATATGCCTCCCTTATCAGGTAGCACTTGCTCGGGCTCTTTTGGTTACCAAAACCAGAGAGAACGACAACTTTACAGAGCAACTGGTTGCACTGAGTTGTACTTTGAGAAGCCCCCAATACCCCTATATATAGGAGGGTCATGGGACATAGTTCTCTATCTTGGGCAATATGGTACTAAAGGAGGAGTAGAAGGGTTCGAGATTTTCCACAAAAACAACCAACTGCGTAACCTGAACCGATCGTTTCACAACTGAAACAATCGGTTGGGGATCTGAGCCAGTCAGTTGACACCTCAACCGATCATTTGGGACCAATGAAATGATCGGTTCACTTCTGAACCGGTCGGTTCATGGTCCTGATCAGTTCCCGATTGACTTTTCTTCTTTTGTTTCTAATTGGTACCAAATACCAATCCTTGTTCCAATCAAATTGGGCAAGTGAAACGAAAGGAAATTTCTCACCAATCCTACTTTCCCAACTTGCTCGATTGCATCAGTTGAACCGATTGTTTCAACACTTGAAGCAATCGTTTCACCCTGACCTTGAGTCGATCGACTCACCACCTGAGCCTATCGGTTCACCAAGCTGAGCTGATCGGTTCATCACATGAGTCGATCGGTTGGGAGTGCAGGTTGTGCAGAATCAGTCAATTGCAGTTTCAATAAATCTGATACTCTAATCAATCAGTCCAACACCTTGAACACTATGATATTGAGATATCAATTAATTGAGTGTTTAATTGAACTACTAAACTCCTTTAGTAATCAATCTAAACATTGTTTGTGGACAAAACTCCTTTTCCAGGTTAAATCCTATATGTGTGACCCTACATGTCCATTTCACGTTGCCAGTGAAAGTCCATAACATTTATGACTTCACAAGCAAAGAGCGGTGCCTAGTCACACATCAGTGCTACCCAAGTGAAATAGAAAGTTGGAGAACAACTTTCAATCCTATAATCCTTGAATGGGGTTACATTGAATGTATAATTCCTTTGTCACTGATATCCTGAATGAACTCGAGGCATGGAACAATCATCCTGTCAACATTCATTCATTTCCTTGATCTCAGAGAAGACTGGGTGAGATGTGTGTGACATCAATATCACATATTGATTCATACGTGCATGCACATTCCTTTCTCAATCCTACTCATCAAGTGGCCAAGGACATCAAACTCCATCAGGAGGGACAAATCCCATATCTATCACTCACCCCTCAAAAGTCCCATGTGTTAAAGCCACCCAATCATCACCTTTATAACAACCCATGTTTCAGGACTCTATTTGATGATGTCAAAGTGTACCCAACGACATGTGTTGAGTGTAGTGATTTCAGGTCTAAGAATCACACTCACCACCATCACTGTGAGAGCTGACTGTGACTACGAAGTCATGGTTCCATGTGTCACTCTCACGGTGGGTCTGTCTGGTACCTTGTTCTCTAACAAGTACCTATGTGCTTGGTTTGATATCACCATATCATGACTAATGATATTCTGTCATCAACCAACACACAATCTAGTCTTCAGTGTTATTGATGTCTATGGTTATTTCCACAATAACAACCTACTTGGGACTAAACAAGAATGTATACTCTTAACATCCGTATGATCTCATCATTTAGGTCCTCAACCCAAAAGCATACGTCATTGAGTAAAGCAATTCTTTAGACATCTATCATGTTACACCATCATCTCAGAAATAGTTTAAACATATAGATCGGAAATTTCCTTTATTATTATTCAAATCATTTACAAAGTATCCCATTACAATCATCATATGACTTGCTCTATGGGCATACATACCAACAGACTCCCACTTGCACTTAGAGCCAGTCACCAAGGAACCTCAGTCCTTGTGACCTAGCATGACCATCATGCTTCTACTGAGAAAGGGCCTTAGTCAGTGGATCATCTATGTTGTCTTCAGTTGGTACTTTGCAAATCTTCACATCTCCTCGTTGTACGATCTCTCGTATGAGATGGAAGCGCCGCAGTATGTGCTTGGACCGCTGATGTGATCTGGGTTCCTTAGCTTGTGAAATAGCTCCATTATTGTCACAATAAAGCTCAATTGCATCACAGCTACTGGGAACTATACCAAGTTCAAAAATGAACTTCCTGATCCACACAGCCTCCTTTGCTGCATGTGAAGAAGCAATATACTCGGCCTCTGTAGTAGAATCAACAACTGTTTCTTGCTTAGAACTCTTCCAGCTCACAGCTCCATTATTAAGGCAAAATACAAATCCTGACTACGATCTGTAATCATCTTTATCGGTTCGGAAGCTTGCATCGGTGTAACCCTATACAACCAGCTCTTCCTCGCCTCCGTAAACAAGAAACCGATCCTTAGTCCTTCGCAAGTACTTGAGGATGTTCTTCATGGCTGTCCAGTGAGCATCCCCGGGATCTGACTGGTACATGCTCGTCATGATGAGAGCATACAAGACATCTGGGCGTGTGCACAACATAGTGTACATGATTGATCCGATGGCTGATGCATATGGGATCCCATTCATACGCTCCCTCTCTTCACAAGATTGGGGATTTTGAGCTCTAGAGACGGTGACTCCATGTAGCATGGGGATGTTGCCTCTCTTTGAGTTCTCCATGCTGAACCGCTTCAACACTTTGTCAATGTACGTGCTCTGACTTAGTCCAAGAAGCCTTCTAGATCTATCTCTATAGATCTTAATTCCTAGAATGTAGGATGCTTCTCCTAAGTCCTTCATTGAGAAAGTATTCCCAAGCCAAGTCTTTACCTTCTCTAAGGCTAAGACATCATTCCCCATCAAAAGTATGTCATCCACATACAATATGAGGAATGTGGTCGAGCTCCCACTAACCTTCTTGTACACACAAGGTTCATCTTCATTTTGAATAAAGCCAAACACTTTGACTTCCTCATCAAATCGAAGATTCCAACTCCGAGATGCTTGCTTCAATCCATAGATTGACCTTTGCAGCATACATACTTTATTGGCATTCTTTGGATCTACAAAACCTTCAGGCTGTATCATGTACACATCCTCATTTATATTCCTATTAACGAATACGATTTTAACATCCATCTGCCAAATCTCATAGTGATAATAAGCTGCAATAGCAAGCATGATCCTGATGGACTTAATCATGGCAACTCGAGAAAAGGTTTCGTCATAGTCAACACCTTGAACTTGTCGAAATCCCTTCACAACCAATCTGCCTTTATAAGTTTGCACATTGCCATCCATGTGGTCTTTTTCTTAAAGACCCACTTGCACCGTATGGGTTTTAACCCTTCGGGTGGTTCCACCAAAGTCCATACTTTGTTGGAGTACATGGATTCCATCCCGGATCTCATGGCTTCAAGCCATTTCTCATAATTTGGTCCCTCCATAGCCTCTACGTAGGTAGTTGGATCATCATCTATGATCAACTCTCCACCTTCCTGAGTCACAAGGTATTCAAACCTCTCAGGTTCAAGGTGGGTCCTACTAGATCTACGAGGTCCTTGTGTTACCTGAGGAGACTGAGATTCCACAACACCTTGTGAATCTCCATTTTCCTCTCGTACATCTATCGGTTCAATGTTTTCTTGTTGGGCTTGAACCTCTTCAAACTCTATTTTCCTCCCACTGCTTGCTTTGGAAATAAATTCCTTCTCTAGGAATACAACATCCCTGGCAACAAACACTTTGTTGTCAGTAGGGTGGTATAGATAATATCCCTTGGTCTCCTTGGGATATCCAACAAAATAACATTTATCAGACTTGGGTCCAAGCTTATCAGGAAACATTTTCCTAACGTAAGCCTCACAACCCCATATCTTCATAAAAGACAAATTGGGACGCTTCCCGGTCCATATCTCATATGGTGTCTTTTGAACCGATTTAGATGGTACTCAGTTAAGTGTAAACGCGGCAGTTTCAAGAGCATAATCCCAGAAAGAAATTGGAAGATCAGCAAAACTCATCATTGATCGCACCATATCCAACAATGTGCGATTCCTTCTTTCAGACACACCATTATGCTGTGGTGTTCCAGGTAGAGTCCATTGTGATACAATACCACAGGCTCGCAGAAGGTCCTCAAACTCCTGGCTTAAGTATTCTCCACCTCGATCAGATCGAAGTGCCTTAATACTTTTACCAATT